>VXBA01003909.1:214494-274250 GCA_013399895.1 Serilophus lunatus
CCTGGCGGTGGGCGCGCGGCGGGGCGGCGGCCCCGGCCCCCTCCCGGTCCTTCCTCCTTCTCCCTCTTCCTCTCCTTCTCCCGGGGCGGGAGCCGAGGAGCCGGGCTGCGGGGAAGGGCTGGAGCCGGGCGCCGCCCCTGGCGGGCGAGGTGCCGTCAGGGAGGGGCGCGATGCACTTGTTGAAGCTGGACCGTGGCTGGAATGTGAAGCATGTCGGACACCCTTACTGGGACCTGGTGCCATGGGCGCCTTGTCCTCTGCCCCTCCCGCTCCCACTGTCCGCCGCCCGCGGGAAGTTCGCCGGGTGCCGCCGGGAGGGAAGGGAAGGGAGAGGGAGCGGGAGCCCGGCGGCTTGAGCGGCTGAAGGCGTCGGGCGCGGGGAAGGGCAGCGGCTGGGAGCTGTGGGCTCGTAATGGAGGGTCAAACACCCCTTCGGCCAGAAAGAAACTGGGGTTTAATGGTAAACTTGTTGGTAACGGCTTAATTAATACTTTGGAAATCTAGAGCTGTCCCACTGTTGTTTTGGGGTTTTTTTTGCCTAGTATTAAAAGCATGAGGTGTTACAGCTGTGGGCCGTGCTTGCTTTGCTTGTTTGTTTTTGAGAGGTGCTGTTGGCGTCTTGTACATTCCAGTTAAGATACGTCCTTCTCCTCTCAGTTTATTGTAATTTGCTGTTCTGAGGTTACGTGAGATCAATAGTCATTACTAATTTATGTTTCTAGTAACACAGTTCTAATGAATGCAAAGAATCTATCCTGTCAATGCGTTTTTCTTCAGCCAGTTTTTCTGTAATCTTTAATTCATGGTGATAAGTACATAAAATGAATTTCCTTGGTTGACTGTAGATACGAGCAAAGGGCTGGGTAATGAGCCACCTCCTCCCAGGCTGGAGGAACTTTCACATCATTTCACATCACCAAGTTTGAGTAGCGAGTTGTGCAGAAGTGAAAAATGCTCTCGTTTGCATATGGTGGCTGTCCCAAGTGAGGACATGTTGTGTCGGGTATAAAGTAATAAAGTAATGGCTCAGCTTGCAAAACTGGAGTGCTGCCTTGCAAGCCCTTGGATGAAAACCTGACCTCAGTGATGGCCCAGAGTTAGTGTTGTAGGTATAGAAGAACGCAAGCAGAGGGGATGCTCTTGGCTCTATGCAGGCTGTGAATCCTGTAGTCTGGCATGTGAGAGGAGGTAACAGTTGTCAGGGGATGCCATGGCTTCACATATGCAGAGTGGCAGGGCACTGGCTGTGTAAACACATCTGGGGAGGGAGAGAAGACAACAGTGGTATTCTGCAGGAATGAGTGCTGACCCTCACATGGGTCTCAGGGAAAAGCGATGGCTCTGTTTCAACTATAAAATACCTTAAAGCTGGTAGACATTTCAGCTATTTACTTAACATGACTAGATACAGGAACCTTTCTGCAGGGCTCTGTAACTTGCAACAATTTTCTGCTGTAGTACTATCACTTAATGTTCAGCTTCACTGAACCTCAGCTGGGAAAACCCATATGTAAGCAGTGTGCCTTCTGTTCATGTTGCCAGTGCTCTCTGCTTTCCAGAGCTGCGAGGTAGATCCTGTTGTTACATGGCTGTGAAATCAGGGTAAACCAGGACAGAAAGATGAAGGACATTTTTATTTGTATAAATGCAGATATAATGGTGGAAGAAAATGGGAAAGGACTTTTATCTTGGAGGGAGTAAATCTAAATTGAAAAAAGTTACATTTCAAGCAGCATGCTTTTAAGCACCAAGGCATTATGGTGTAACAGTAGTGCTATGGGAGTACTACAATATGCTGGAATACTACAAAATAGTGCACAGATGCAAAGGATTTTAAAGACTTGTTAACATGTGAAAGAATAATAGGGAAAAAAAAGGTTCTATCCTTTTTCTTAGAAGCTCTGCGTACAGTGACAGTCCTGAGCTGAAAGTAACTGCATTAAAAGTCCTTGCAGCACCTGTAGCACTTTGTGCAACTGCTACTTTGCTGTTGCTGTCGTGAAAACACGAGAAGCTGCAAGTTTTGCTCAGATTCTCTGATGGGCTGTGGAGTGCAGATATAAAAGCAAGAAACTTGGAAGTAGGAGACCCTCTCAACTCTCCTATGGGTAAGCTCTGCATGAAGATGAGAAACAATTCACTCTACTGAGTGACTTGTGTAATAAGCGGGATCCTGTTAAAAAAAATATTTCCCATACCTGCCTTCCTCGTTTGTATAAAAGGGTGAAAAGTTGTTCTAAGAATGGGTCCTGTGTCTACACTAGAAATCTCACATTAGGCATTGTGTGAATTGGTGGAGGCTCTGCTAGAAAAGGATGTGTGATTTTAATAGGTTAATTGCTAACTTGTCTTGACCTGTTTTCAAGCATATGTTGTGAGTACTTGATTCCTCCTAAATAGCTGAAATGCTACTTAATTGGGAAACTCAATTGTTTCTTAGATCAGTTCGTACACTGGCATTCTTGGTAATGCTTAGCTGTAAACACCCTTTAAAAGGAAGCTTTTAAAAGGCACTGAAGCAAAGCTATTTTTGTGTGTTGCTGGAATGAAGTGTTAACTCAATAACCTACTGTCTTCAGTTCAGCTAGGAGGGTGCTGTGTGTAACAACTTCTTTTTGCTGTGCTGTGCCATTAGAAAGCAGCACAGGTATATACTGAGTGAACTGCCTGATATATTGGGATGGTAGGCTGTGCCCATTGTCTGTCAATCATAAATCTTACTTGTTCCCTTATCCATACCTATTATTCAGTCTTCTCTTTGCAGGTTCTTTGAGGCAAAGACTGTGTAACCTGTCTTCTCATCCTGGTACTTGACAAGAACTTATTGGTGGTCTTACAATACAAACAATAGATAATAGGTTTTGCTATGCAACATACACAGACAGCTCTGCCATGGTCCCTTCAGCTTTTATGCTAGCAGTCCCAGGCTCTGAGCAGTCCGAGGAGGAACACTGCAGGAATTGTCCATGCAGAACAGGACTAACAGTCATATGCATAAGGTGCAGGTGATCCATAGGGTCAGGCTCAGCTTTTCCTCCTTTTCAAGATTCAGCACCTAATTATCAAGAAACTGTAGGCTGATGGGTTTCAACTGCTACACCCAACAGCAACAATGAACGTGGAGCAGTCTGAAATACTGAAAACGCCATGGACTTGACTGAACAGTCAAGAATCTTATCAAAAAAAGGCCAATCTTATCTCAGGCACAATTTCTGCCCTTTAGTGAACAGGGGCTTTGGCTGTGGTGATACTGATCTGATGTGATTGTAATTCTTGGTAACACTGATACTAGTGGTCACAGAATGTCCCATTGAAGCATCATTTAAACATCATGAATGGACACAGCTCTCTGAAGATGAGTACCATGGATAACCAAAGGAAGCAAAAGGAAACTTCATTTAGTGATTTTTGTGCCCTGCTCACAGCTTCCATAAGGCTGTAGCTGTTGTATATCTTCCTTGGTAAGAATATTGTATTTTTCAGAGAAGTCATCTTTTGAAACCAGTTAATTAGGACAGTTATTTCTGGCTGTGGCATTTGTAGAGAACAGAAGGCATGATTGTTCTTATATTTGTTTCTCTGAGTCCTTTGATCGGCTAGAAGCTCTCGATGCTTTACGCTATAAATTACCTCAATCCTTTGCAGTTTCTTTTCTTGTGTACTTGGTTAGGAAAATGCAGAAATCCTTGTGACTCAGCTACAGACTACTATAAATTATGAAGAAATGGGGGAGGGGGTCACATTTCACCTTAGGAAAGGCAATTCTAGGAGGATAGGAGGAATACTGGTTGCTAAATTCGAGATAAGCATTTTATGGTATCAAAATCTGAGCAGCTACTGCCATCTAGAGATGCAAGAACCACATGGGCTGCTCGGGCTGGCTCTGGCAGGGAGCTTGCACCATTAAAATGAGTTAATCCCAATGCTTACTCCACAGTATAAATTTAGTGTATGAGTGCAGGCTTTTATTTAGCCCTGTAGCTCAGGTGTTACCCGTTAATCTTGTTCTAGTGATTCAGGTAAAGTTTTATACAGTCTTCCTGTGTGGCTTAAACAAGAAGCATCACTTTCAGTAAACCATTTGCTGACTGAACTTTAGACTACACCTGAAGAAATATTTGCAAGTCAAATTTATATTGGTTTGGTATAGCTGTTGGTGAGCCTCTCTGAAGGCTGCACAAATAAAATGAATGGGTTGAAGATAGGTTTGTCCCCATCCTGTCACTGAAGTCTATTTGTCCTTTAATAGATGTTTTGTGAACTAGAAAAAAAATTTCCAATTTTTTCAAGTGTATTGTGTCAGCAGCCTTTAGGTTGGTTTCACTAGATTAAGAATTTTAGCCATTTAAAAGTGAAGTTTCAAAGTAAAGTTGAGTAGGTATTTGTTGCTTCTTCAAATCTAACAAAATGGAATACACTTGTAACTGCTCCTTGGCTCTTTGTTCAGAGCTCCCATCTACTTACTTTTGTACATCAACTTGCTATAGCAGCTTCTTCCTCTGCATTTGAGAGCGAAGTACTGTTCCCTATTTAATTTGTGAGGAACTGCTTACAGACAGAAACAATGCACCTTTTTTGCACCCTGAACTCATAATCTCATATTCATTTATTTGTTTGGCTCTTGAAGACACAGTATGATGGGGGCTTTTATAATAATTGCTAACTGTTGGCTATCAAAGGCCCAGTGGAATAAGAAAACCAACACAACTACGCCTCAGTTTAACTAAATCCGGAGTTGATAAGTTGCTGGTTGATTGCATGTACTGTATAACTTCTCATGTGATGATTTTTTTTTTAATTTCTTAAGATACTTGAGCCTATCAAATAAAGTGTGAAGTATATTGGGATAAGAGCTTAATGCATAACTTCTTAGGGAATAGGGTTTTTGTGTGGGAAACTGAGGAGCTGTGATACAGGGAGGCAACTGCAAGCTGCTTATACCATATCAGGGTGCATGAGAGCTGTTCGTACCAAACTGGAGTTTGAAAAACTACCCTTGGCTCACTGGAGTGCCTTGTCAATCTCAGCCTTTCCTATATGTGCACTGAGCTACAAGTAGGCTTTGCATGCATGTAGCATAGAGGAGGAGCCTGGAAAAATATTGAACTAAGCAAAATCTTGAGCAAAATGCTGTTATATGCTCTTTATTAATTCAGCATGCAAAAGACTTACCCCAGAACTGTAGTACATATGTTTTAAAAGTGAGTTAAACTTAATCTTGTGCCAGTTGTAGTGCATGTTGTGCCTTATCTAATATGATCTGAATGCTGCTTTCTTTAAGTATAACAGCTTCTGGAGAAATGCAGTTTTGGCTAGATCAAGGGATTAAAGGTTATGATGTCTGGATTCCTTATTCCCTTACGCCATTTACTTTCTAAGCTTGATGCATCATTTAATATCCATGTGGTTTAGTTTATCCACCTTTGCACTGGCCATGGCATTCTTGTAGAGTGTTCAGTACTTGATATACTGAGAAGAAAAGAAATTAACTCTAAACTTTATTCAAAGGCTGGGTTAGTAAGTAAACCCATTTCTCCTCTTAGTCATAGTTGTCACTGTACCACAGAAGTGTATGGACACTGTTGGGATGAACAACAGGACTTGTTTTACAGTATTTCTAAGTAATTTTGCCTGTTGGCTGCCTTCGTTAAGACTTGGATCTTCACTTGCTATTTACATTCCTTCTGAGTTGATAATCCAGTTTGACTGAGTTGTAAATGCCTAGAGAGAAATGCTATTTGATAGAATTTGTACTGAAAGCCAGTGTAAGTCCAGGGGGTAAGCAAAGTCACTAACAAGTTCAAGCTGGCAAGGGTGACTTAATCAGAACCCATGCCAGGAAACTGTGGTGAAGTATGAATGTGCTGCTGAACATCATGACCACCCTTTATAATTGGTTGAACCCAAACTAGAAATAAACACATCTGAAGTACTCCCTTTTTGGTCTTCCAGGTACAAACATATCAGTTTATGTCAATGTCGTGATTTTTTTTGTTGTTGGCAGCTTGTGTCCTGTAGACTGGTGAAGAAGGATTGTTTTTATTTTATGGGAGACAAAGAAGGATATTTCACATGTTATTGCAGCAGCACTTACTGATGTGGTGTTGGCAAGCTGTTGTCAATGAAATGGTACAACTTCTTTACATCTCACAGAAATACAAATTCTGTGTAATGACTAGCAAAAGAGTGTCTGAAAATGAGTTTTCCCCTTAACAGCTAATGATTGGCACATGAATTTAAAACAAAGAATAAAGCTGCCTTCCTTGAAAGACTCATTTTAAGTCCTTTTCTCTTTCAATTTTGCATTTAAAAATTTCTGTTGCCCCCTGGTGCAAAACTTTTCTGCCATCGAAACTACCAGAGTAGGCAGAATACCACCAATGAGCAAGGATGTTGCAAAAGGATAAGCGAGTTAACTCCACATGCCTCCATTAAAAAAAAAAATAGTCAGAAATAATAATTAAGAGGAAACTATTTAGAGCTCTAAGCCTCCAAAGAAGTCTGCCTTCAAGTTTGACAAACCTAGAGGCAACATCTCAAATTCCATAAGCCTCAAGCATGTGAGATATCACTGCATGCTTAACTAGTTTTGTGCAACGTGGATATTGTATATTTTTTCCTTGCTCTGATTCTGTAACTGTTATGAAACTTAGAGACTCTTATGCTTGGAAATACTACAAATCATTTTCCCTGCCTTTAGCTAATGGAAGGACAGGTATGCAGTGAGAGCCAGAAAGCGCAATAAATAACTTCCATCTATACTTTAATTTAAACACTTTGGAGCAAGTTTTCAGTTGCAAAGCACCACCAGACCTGTTAGTGTTCAAGTTGTACTCACTAGAAAATGGCTGTGGGGGAACTGCTGATACTCTACATATCTTGTAGTTAGTCATGCTCAGGCATACTTCAAAACATGAGCTGTAGTTTTGTTGAGGAGAGTCCTGAGCTGTCTTTTAACAAAAAAGATGTACCTGTGGGGATCCACTGGAAAACAAGATGACCAGAACTCAGTCATCTTTTTTTCCTTTTATTGTTTTAATGGCGATGGTGCTGCCACACTGACTTTGTCCCCTGTAAGTCCTGGATATGAATATATCCATAGCCTTGCTCTTCTCCATTTTATCCAAATTAAGGCTGACCCTTGGTCTCTGAAAAGCTGCCTGATTTGTTTTTATGAGGCTGGTAAATACCTACTTGTACAGTAATACTTCTTCATGGGAATAGGTCTTTCCTGAATTTCATAGCAAGTTTGCTGCAAGTAAAAGCAGCCTCTGGATGAGATAGGAACTTCTGTTGCGTTTCAAATCAAACTTCTTAGAGGTTTTAATGGTGGAGAATATTTATATTTTAACACTAGTTTTTCTTGTTATTCTTTGTTCTATAATGGTTAAGTCCACAAACTAGAAGCATGAGGCTAAAAGCTGAAGAATGAAAGCAGAAACAAAAAGCCATATGGTACTAGCAGGAGATCCTGCGACCCCACCTTAGGCTCGTGACAACATGCCCTACATTTAACCTGTAGTCAGGAACTAATTAACAACACAGATGGAAGTGAGCTAGCATATGTATTCCAAATAATACCCCTAAGGTTTTAGTCAGCCTCCTTCTGTGTTAGACATCTAAGTTGCCATAGAGAGATTTGTAAAATATCTGGATGATACATGCAGTAAAGGCAGCTTTGTGTAGTGGCTGAAGTGAGGAGAGCAGGGGCTCTCTTTTCTTCTGGTTCAGGAGCAACTTGCTGTGCAATCTGTGGTAAGATGTTTAAACATATTCGTGAGCTTCAGGCTTCCCAGAAGGAATATGGGGTTCCTGATGTGGTTCCTCCTCACCTAAGTATGTTGAGATTCCATGTTTGCCAAGCACTTTGGAGGCTATGATAGCATGTTCTCCAAGAAACATTGTACAACTGGAGAGTTACAGTAGCGCAAGTGCCAGATAACTCTGCTTTTGCAACTTCTTTTCTTCTCTATAACTACTAATTGTCTCTGATATGACAGCTCTGCTTTTGATTTTGAATAGCAGGATGACTTCTAGATTAGTATATTATGTCAGGGAGATATTTGGGAGAGGGAGAACATTTAGTTGTTTCCAACAGACTAATTGGGCCATTTAATGTTTCTTGCTTTAACTTTCCTTCCCTACCTCCTGCTATTTTAAGAGAAGCCGTCCTTCCCTGCAGGGTAGTAGGATATGCTTATGTGAAGGGACAGGTATTGAAGGTTTTCTAGAGAACTGTTTATTTAATGACTGAAATCTCATATACAAACCTACCCTTTGGAGCTTAAGGGCTCTTACAGTGAGGACTGCTGGCAGCAAAGCCACTTTCTTTAGTGGGGGGTTGTGCATGAAACAGGACACCCAAGTGAGGAACATTAGGTGGTGCTGGGATGAATTTTGCATACTTCTCTTTATAGACATGTCTGGGCTATTTATGTGCTTATAGCAATGGGGGAAGGGAGGAGCTAGCCTGCACACCTAGAAAGCTTTTTTCCTTCCTCTTTAAAGTGTAATTCTTACCAAATATGCCTGTACCCCTCAGGAGTCCTGAGCGCAAGGAAGCTGTTTTGCTGAAACCTGTCACATTTTGTTTTGACACAGATATTAGCTATAGTTTAGATGGTGATTCTGTATTTATGTGGTGATTTTCTGGCCACATAAATACTGGGCCACCTTTACAATTGGTATAAATCTATGAATGGAACACCGGATTTATACTAGGCAGTGGCTGTGTCTGCAAGAATTATGTCCACTGGAACTTACTCCTTCAAGGAACCTCAATAGTTTTTGTGGCAATAATTCCCCATAATGCTACTATTTATAGGTATATCTGGTGCCAAGTTTGAAAAGTCATGAACAGGTAACTTAATTTTTAACTGGGGAGGGGAAGAACCCCATGTCTTTGCAATTCACAGAAATCAGTGTAACACTCCCCTGTGAAAGAAATTATGCCATTATACAACTGGGAGAAGGCAAGAGTTTGATAAATAAATTCTTCCTGCAAGGCTGCAGATTTTTTTCTGTATGTTCCATTAAACATTTGTACTTTGAGCAGTACAACTGATGAAGCTTGTTTTCAAACACTTGCATCTTTGCCAGATGTACCTTCTCACCCCTTCTAGTAATTCCAAACTCTTCCCCTCTGTGGAGCTTATGAAATGAAAGCAAAAATACCGTGTTTTAAGTCCATAAGCCCATGTGGTGGTGTTTGCCTAAGAATGGAGAAGCGGGGGAGCTTATTTGGGTGGGTCTCGTTTAGTGGCATGCTGGTTATACAGTGTGACCCTATGTATCCCTCTAATAAATCCAGTTAAAGTTGGCCCCTAAATTTTTTAATTAGGTTAGGGATAGAGTACCAGGCATAGCAACTGCAGAAGTCTTGTTTTAACATAAAACCACTTAGGAGGTGGGGGAAGAAAAAAAGCTGTAAATTATAATGCTTTGAAATCTGTGGTGAGCTGCATTGTCATAGTAAAATATCAGCGGTGAAAGAGCACTTCTTGCCAAAGCATTTTCAGTATAGTTATGTTAACATATTGACCTAATTTTCCAACAGTGTTATCTCCAAAGATAAAGCTGTTGTCACAGCAAGACACGTGTGGGGCTGGCTGCCCAGTGAAGTGGGTTAGATTCCTAATGAGTGTATCCTTATTCAATACAAAGTCCTCGTTATTCCTTTAACTTAGATTGAGGTGACTTTGCAAACTTCCAAATTTCTGTTCCTGCTCTGGTTCCGTTCCCATGTAACTTTGGACTGGAATACTCCCAGAAACTTCTCTGGTACCTCAGTGTAAGCTTTTATCCCTTGCCCTGTCTATGGAAAATATTTCCATGGAGATGCTGTGCTAACAACTGAACTGAGCATGTGTCAAGAGAAATCTGCACTGAAGGGCGGAAAGCCAAAATATGACTGATAACACCACTGGCAAATGCAGGCATATTGTTAATACCTGTCAGGGCTCTGACAACAGGCATTTCCAGTTTCTGGTTCTTGAACATCACAACATACTGATCTGCTTCATTTCAACTACTGGCTATGGCTAAAAGCAAGGTATTCTCTTACAGCCATGCCACACACAGTCAAGGTCTCAGCAAAGGTAAGAGTCTTGCAACAAGTGGGTATAGCCCTTGCTCTCCTCCCTTTACCCAAGAGAAAACACTGCCTGCCCAAATCATGGGCATCTGCTCCATCTGATGATTATGCTTTTTAACAATTCATTTTCCTTGGCTAAGCTTCACTTATGTTCCTGTTGAGCGCCTAATGTTCTATAGGTCCTGGGAATCTTACCACTTTCAGAACTGATGCATGCATGGGATATTTTAAATACTGTTCAGTAGTTTATAGGCACTCTGTAAGATCCAAGCTCAACTGGTGCAGCAGCTCCTCGGTTGTTCCAGGGCTGCTGGACACATGTCACAGTACAAGGGATCCAACTCACACTAGACTGCATGCAACATGATCTCTTCTGTTCCTGCTCATGGGTGCCAATTATCCTGGATTTCAGTGGGAGCTTCATGTGTGTACTTGGCAGAACAGCTCAGTCCTGTGATGATTCAGCACAATGTTTCATACTAAAGTACCATTGTGAAATAGAACCATAGATGCTGCTCAAACTTTGAGGCTCTTCCTTAACATTCTTCAGCACACACAGGTTGAATTAGCATTCTGTAAAGCTCTAATGGCTATTGAAACAAATGATTTCAGAGAATTGTAATTATCTACTCGTATGGAGGAACTAAATATCTTAGCATGGAGTAATTTTTTCATGGATTGTTTTTGTCGTTGGTTTTCATGTTTTGGGGGGATTAGATAGCCTATTCTGTAGGTAAACTTTCCTTTCACAGAGATTATATTAATGCTATTTCTGAACCACCACAGTAATGGCATGAACATACCTTGACATATACTCTAAAAAGATTAATGCAGTTTTCTGAGCCTGAAGTTTTGAAATTGGAATTTGCTAGCGCATGAGTTTCAGACTTGGAAGTATTGTCCCCACTGTATAGTATTTATGACATGGCAATAGAAGTGCACCATGATACTCTACCCATGATACTCTGATGAGCAGAAATAAACATGCTGATGGTGCTTTTGTTTGAGGAGGGCATTCAGTGCATACCTTGGAATTTCAACATCAAATTTTGCCGAAGAAAGGTTGTGGTGAAATGTGTTTGGTAGGAATGGTGGCATAGACACCAAGTACCCTTCAGGAGGCAACTTTTAATGTTTACAATTGGAATCACAACTCCCCATGCAGTTTGAGTGCCCCAGGTGTTGGATGCTGTACAAACAGCTGGAAAGGCAGTATGTGTGTTACTGATACAACACTCAGTTCCCATTGTCCAAGTATAAAAATAGTGCACATCTCTTCTATGGATGTTGTCTCTCTGAAAGCTATGACACCATCTGTGAGTCTGGCCTGCTATTCCTTCACTTGCATATACTGCCAAAACTCATCCTGCTTGTTTCCTGGTATGGGAAGAATGGGTCTGAGATCTGTCTATCCAACAGAGATCCTGCTGGGAACTCCTTGTAGTCCTGCACTTAGCCAATTTAAGTATAAGCATGTTTGTAATGAGGAAACTGCTTTGCACCCATTAAAGCAATGAATTCTCACTTGGAACTTTGAAGCAAGTGTGTACTTTGCTCTTTGAGTGTCCAGAAACGTATGATGAAAGTTTGTAGGAAAATCTGCTAAACAGCTCTGTGAAAGATCAGGACTGTGATGTCATGGCATTGTGATTTTGCCATTATTTTCTTTGGATTATTTCTCACCTCTGGTTTTTAGGAGTTGAGATTTTTGTATGCATTGGGAAGAAAGTCTGATAAAGCCATAGAACTCCACAGAAAACTCCTTGTAGTGCTTTAAACAGATGCATGCTTCTCCAGAGCCAGTGTAGGCATTGCTGGAGTTTCTTTGCTCTTAGAAGCTGTACCACAGGCAAAATTTAGCAACACAAAATGAAAGGAAATTTCTCATGTTAAAAGTTGTAGTTAAAGTTAATGCTACTTGTAAATTTGCTTGCTGTTTATCTTGGACTGCAAAATGCTTCTTAGTCTCTGCTGTCTCTGGCATTATGTCTAAGTAGATTTTATTACCTTGGGGAAAAAACAACATGAGAATAAAAATAAAATAGGTTTCTTCTTCCTGAGATGAAGCATCCAACTTAAAAGAATACAAATTGGATGTGGGTGTGCATGTGTATGTATTGGGGGGTGGGCACTTTATTTGCAATAATAAAAAATAATTATATAGTTTACTGCATAAATAGCCTCAGGGATAACCAGAGTGTGTCAGACATCTAGTTATGCATGTGATAAAGGTTAATACTGTTTGTTCTCAGTACATTCAGTCTTTGCAAATCATGTGCTGACATGCATCTCATTTTGATATCTGTTCACACACTCTGGTAATGATGCATAAAGCAGAAACTCATGCCTGTGGCATTCAGTAGTATTTAGTAAATTGAACTTTTGTGTAAAGATCTTAGAAAATGGCAAGGAAGAAATGAATGTCATCTTGTTGCTAATTTTATCTTCCTCCACACACTCCTTTCTCGAGATAAAAGCGTTATGAATCTATTCACTACTGGAAGTTATTTCAACTTCCATGGCACATAATCAGGATGCAGGAAAGCAAGTATGTGTTCACAGCTGTTCCTCAGGTCTCTCTGCTGGAAATACAACCTGTTAAGCTGCTAAATTTCTGCTTGAAATAGCTAAAAATAATGAAATAAAACAGTTAACTGATGAATCTTCATTAAATACAAATACTGAAATAAATAGTACAACAAGGTAACTGACTGCATATGTAAAATAGCTGTAGATTATTGGCATGACCTTCACTTAATAAGCCTCTTTCCCATTAGTGGAGATGACTGCCACAATTATGTGCCTTTATTCTAGCTGTGTCTGGCCTTTATTGGAGTACAAACTAGGTCATGTCTTCCTGAGATCTGGTCCGTGGTGGATGACCTCTTTTCATTGCTACAGTTTTGCCAGGCTGCATGGAACCAGGAAAGATGTTCTTGCAGCCATGAGAATGAACAGCCTTCAGGAAGCCAGTCTCAAATGTCATTTCTGGCAGAGATGTCTCATGTGTCCTGAGGGAGTAGTTTACGGACTGCTGTCAAGGAGGATAGTGTACATCTATGTTATAAAAGTTAGTGGATGTATACAACATCCTATGGAACAGCAATTGGACCAAGATGCTCCTAGAGAAGTCTTTGATCTTTTATGCCCAAAGGTGTGGCTGAACAGGAGTGCAAAAGAGTTGCAGTCTTCACTTATTGTTCCTAGAAAGTGTGAAGAAGAGACCTGAACCTCTTGCAGATGAGAAGAGAGGGGATGAATGTGGTGTAGGACTACAGACTGATGTATCACCAAGGATTTTTATATTGTATTTTTATGGCTGCATATCTTACTGAAAGTGGTCATGGCTACTCTTTGGCTGGCATTTGGTTGTATTGGTACCCTCTGAACGTGTACTATCAGCCAGGTTGGTCCAGTTAAGAAAAATTTAGCAGTTTCTTGACCTACCAGGGTGGCCTCAGTCATAGGTGTCCACAGAAATCCTGGGATATCTCCAGGCAAGGCCTTGTAGTGTGGATATGCTCAGCATGGAAAGGGTTGTTACCTTGCTTAGTAGCAGCATGCTGGGAAAACAGGAAAATCCATTTTTCTCCCATGTTCCCAGCCCAGTGGCATGGTGACTGGCTCATAATCATAAAGATGTACATAATATGTTACTGTTAGGGGTACTTACTGTACCAGGGTAGGAAGTCTCTTTAATCTTTGCTATATAAAAAAGATTTGATAGTTGGAGAACAGAGGAAAAGAACTGGAAGCTGCCATCTAAAGTGTTTCAAATTACCATATTGGTGTTACATTGGGATATCAGTCTTGCCTCACTGCGAAAGAGATGAACTATGCATTCATATGTCAGTTTAATGCTAGCTGAAAGGTTGTGTGACTCTACCTATGAAGTGACATTCTGATATAGTATGTTAAACTAGTAGATTTTTGAGCAACTGCTAATACAAATTGCTATGGCATCTAAAATGAAGATATTTCCCAGATGATAAAATATTACTTCCATGTACTAAATCACTTGATATACAATTTTGCTGCCAAAGACAAGGACTCTGTATATTTCTCAAGCCGCTGTCAAGATAGAGGAATCATTTCACATCCTGCTTTCACAGTTCAGCTTTGTCTGGGACTCATTTACAAAGAAGTAGATGTTTGATCGGTGACTGTTTAGCAATATTCCATGTGTCTGTGCTGCTGAAGCTTACTTTGACATACTCTTCTGCTGTTATAAATGAGAGGAAGAGAGGTGGCTTTTAAGCAGACATGTTTTCTTGTGTATTATCAGTATGTTATGTGAGTAATGGCTGTCTAAAAGTTGTTGGTATTCAAAGTCTAGTTGTACACAATTTTTTTGCCACCCCAGATAATAGTGGCAGTTGTATGTCGTCGAATGGAATGTAAATTGATCAAACTTTATAGCAGTTTCTTTACTAAATGGAAGGCTGAACTGATTAAGGAAGCATTAATGTGATCTATGTGATCTAAAGTACTGTTACATCTGGTGACCAACCAGCCATTGGCAGAGAATGCTGAGAGCTTATCAAAGTCAGGTGGCACCTCTGTCCTTCATTGTTTTCCTTATGAGAAAAGCGTCCATGGGAGTCAAGTTGCACAGCCACTATTCTGTTTACTTCACATCCGTGAGAGGTAAACAGCCCAATGACAATAGTGAAGGCTGTGACTTGGTTCAGGGATCCTTCTGTCCTTTGTTCACCTACCTAACTTGAAAAACAACTGATCATCCTCCAGCTGGTGTGCTTACCTGATGGGTGCAGCTTCTCATTGTTCCGTGCTTGTCTTAGTGCCTCTTGTGTTATTCCCTCTCTTTGGCACTGGAAGGTCCCCTGGGGTACTACGTGCTCAGACAGACTGTCCTCCAGAGTCAAGAACTGTTTGGACCTCTGGGCATTACTTTAATAAAAATAACAGGAACTTGATTAGGCGCCAGAAGATCTGTGTTCTGTTCACTGCTCTGGTGGTCACATAGTGTGATATGGGTGTTTGGGGTTCTTTTCCTTTTAGGTCTTACAGAAAAAAATTCTCCCAAGAGGTAGCATATGAATATTATTTTTTGTTCCACTGGGTCTGCATTTTTATGCTAGCTGAACCACCCATTTTCAAGACAATGAGAGTTGTCATTTCTCTCTTTGTTTGATAAAGGAAGACTAACAATCTTTTTTCTTGTTTTGTAAATCACCTCTGTAGTATCTTTCTCCCCTTTGAGAAAGAAATCTAGCATTACCTATAGAATGTTTTAAAAATCCTAGGATGAAAAAAATCTGCAAAATATTAATGCTCTGCATGGTTAGAGCAAACACTATGTTCCTGTGAGTCACAGATGTCAGGTTTGTTTAATCTCAATAAGTCTATGCCACAACACCTTTAAACAGGAAGCGAGGTGGAGGGATGAAGGAAGATGTGTGCTGGGGAAGAGAAGATTCTTGGCCAAAATCTTGTTTAGTGAGGGGCTGGGGGTAAGGGAGCATGGGTGCAAACCCAAACACTTTCCACCCTGCCTTCATTAAGTAAACTCTGAGACCTATATTTTGGGCATTTCCTTTCTAGTACATGTTTTATTTTATTTGTGTGTTTTATGATAAACTATCTTTCCATGTTCAAGTCTTAGAAGTACTAGTTTCCCACAGCATATTTGCAGGAGATAATGTAAGTCTTTGCCAACAGGGTGCTATGTAAAAACAGAAACAGCATTTACTCCAGTTGAGCACTGCCAAGTATGAGGTACTTCCGAATGAACTTCAAACGATCTGAAACAAGCATTAGCTGATTCTTCAAAAATGTGAACAATGCCATTGCTTTCTAGCAAGCAGAACTGGTGAGAACAGGGATCAGAAGGCGGAAAAAACCCACAACTGGATGTGATGGATGTTGTAGTAACACTTGGGATCAGACAGAAAGTATAGCTCTCTGTCACTGCAGGATTTGGGGGGTTCTTGTTTCCTCCTCAAGTGCAGAGCAGACACTTCAAGTGCTGTTACAATTTCTGCCCTGAGGATTGTACAGTCTATGAAGACTTAGCAAAGTGCTTGGGAAGGAGCAGTCATATAAGCTTCAAGCTGTTGGGAGTGCTGATAGGAGCGAGCTGTGCTCACTCCAAGCCTGATGAGGAGTTCCCTTACCAGTGCTTCTTTCAAGGATGTTTCTGAACTCTCAGTGGGGACAGAGACAAGCAGACACATAACTATCATAGCACATAACCATAACACGTGCCAGGACTTGGGGCAGAATGTGAGAGAAAAAGGCAACTGTATTTCAGTATGACAACAGGGCTGGTTGTACTGGTTTTCATAATGGGTTCTGGGCTCTAGCTAGATTTCAATAAATGCTTTGCCCACTTGAGAATTTGTAATTCAGCAGATCCTTTCCATGCTGTTCACATGATGCAAGCTATCTGTCCAGCACAAATTTAGTATACTGTTTCAGGCAATTTTCTTGTTCCCTATTTATGTATATATACCTTCTACATTTAGATGAGGAACTGACCTTCTGAGACCTCAGAATTACATAGTCTCTTTCTGTGTTTTGAAGGTTGCTTTCAAAATACAAATGCAATTTATCCTGGTTCTGGGGTTTTTTTATAGATAGAATGATGAACTATTTTTGCCCTACAGAGATCTTAAAATTCAAATATTTACATTTGCACTTGAAATGGAAGTCTTGCCTTTCATGGTTGTGAAGCTTGTGACTTTTCTTGTTGAAATGTTGAATTGCTAAGTAGCAGGTTTTTTGCTGTTACTTATTAAATGATTACACCTATTTTAAGTAAGGAGTCCACATAGTAGCTAATCTAATACTTACTACAGAGAGACTTTGGGACGTAAGAACTCTGACTTGCTAGGATCGATGTTGCCAAAGCTGCAGCATATACTTTATCTGAAACTCTAAATGAAGAAACACTCTTCTGTAAGGGTATGCTTTATCTCTGGTAATGAGTTGCAGCCCTATGCAGCAGGTCTTTGTAGAAAATGCATAAACTTTCATGACAACTTACGTGAATTTTTGTTACTCCAAGCCTTGTAAGTTAATATATTTTTGTTGTTTTTAACAGTTCCACCAAGTGAGAAGAGTGATGACCATCCTTTTCCTTACTATGGTTATCTCATACTTCAGTTGCATGAAAGCTGCCCCAATGAAAGAAGCTAGTCTAACAGGACAAGGCAGCTTGGCTTACCCAGGTCTTCGGACCCACGGGACTCTTGAGAGCCTAAATGGGCCCAATGCTGGTTCAAGAGGACTGACATCGTTGGCAGACACTTTTGAACATGTCATAGAGGAGCTTCTAGATGAGGAGCAGGACATCCAGCCCAGTGAGGAAAACAAGGATGCAGACTTGTATACATCCCGAGTCATGCTAAGCAGTCAAGTGCCTTTGGAACCCCCACTGCTCTTTCTGCTTGAGGAATACAAAAACTACTTGGATGCTGCAAATATGTCCATGAGGGTCCGGCGCCACTCTGATCCAGCTCGCCGTGGGGAACTGAGTGTTTGTGACAGCACGAGTGAGTGGGTGACAGCGGCAGAGAAAAAGACTGCAGTGGACATGTCTGGGGCAACTGTCACAGTCCTGGAAAAAGTCCCAGTACCCAAAGGCCAACTGAAGCAATACTTCTATGAGACCAAATGCAACCCTAAGGGGTACACAAAGGAGGGCTGCAGGGGCATAGACAAGAGGCACTGGAACTCCCAGTGCCGAACTACCCAGTCTTACGTGAGAGCTCTCACCATGGATAATAAAAAGAGAGTTGGATGGCGCTTTATACGGATAGACACTTCTTGTGTATGTACATTAACCATTAAGAGGGGAAGATAGTGGATTCATGTTGTATAGATTATATTGAGACAAAATTATCTATTTGTATATATACATAACAGGGTAAATTATTCAGTAAAAAATAATTTTATGGACTGCATGTATGGCGGAAGTTTATACAGTACAGTGGTTACACAATCTATTTATTGAACATATCCATGACCTGAAGGGGAACAAAAGTCATTTGCGCACAAGTTTAAAAAAAACAAAACACCAAAAACAAACAAAAACAACAAAAAACACACATACAAAAAAAACCAAACAAAAAAAGAAAATCAAGCAAACAAAAAAGTCTGCATTACATTCCTGAATAACATTGTGGTTTGTTGCCGTTGCCAAGAATCGAAAACATAAAAAGTTTAAAAAAAAAAAAATGCATGCTGCTTCAATTGTGAATTAATGATAAACTGTCCTCTTTCAGAAAAATAAATTGAACCAAAACATTCTGTTTACATTTTAGACAGTAAGTATCTTTATTCCTGTTAGTATACATGTTTACTGCTTCTAACTTCTGATAGCATTGGAATTAAAACAATGTCAAGGTGCTGTTGTCATAGTTTTACTGTTTCTCTTTTACTTTTGAACTCCCATCAGATTGAAAAAGAAGAAAAATCATTACCTTATTCTGGATTAAAACCAAATTTGTTTTTTTGTATGTTGTGAAGGTGTTTGCAATAGCAATCCAACTACTGACAAAAAATAATAAAAAGAGGCAACTGAAAAAGAATGGTGATGTTCCACTTCACATTGTTGAACTTCAGGCTTAAAGACAGCACTTATTTAACTGTATGCTTTCTTGGTTTTTTGGGGGGTTTTTTTGTTTGAGTTTTTGTTTGTTTGTTTGTTTTAGGTTTTTTTTCTTAATTTGTTTATACCATGTTTGTTTGTGTTTGGGATTTCTTTCCGCTTTCTTCCCTCTGAAGGGACATTGGGTGTGATCTTTAAAGTATTTTGCTTACCTTAGAACTGGAGCTTGTCATATAGAGAATACTCTATAGAGTGTTGAGAGCAATGATTTTCATGTAATAAAAGACTCTGTGCTTGGATTATGGCAAAGCATGATGAGAATATCACTAGAAAAAGGGTCTAGAAAGATGATGGTAGATCTGAAATCAAATTCGTTGTAACGCTGAATATCTCAGCCAGTTTGGAGACTAATCACAGTGGTTTGGGTTGATTGAGTCAATTGTCATCATCACTGAATGTGGTCCTGAATGTGTGCGTTACATGAGAGCGCGAGAGCTTGGCTGTATATAGGGATGTCCTCACCTGCCAGAGCATTGCCAGCAGCCTCAGGCCTGCAAAGCTGGTGGGAAAACTCTGGTGGCATCTCTGCCTGAAGGAACCCTGGGAACTAGCTTGGGAATGAGGCAGAAAGGAGCCCTGCCTTTAGTAAAAAGCAATTAGCATTATGCTTGTGTGTCTCTACCTCTGCTATCAGTCTTATTTTATGAAACAAATACTGGCTTTAAAAAAACTCTCTTTAAGTAAGTGAAGAGCAAGTGCTGGAGAAGTTGGCTTAAATGCTTAGGTTCTGAGAGATGTATTTAGCTCTACGCTCCCTCTCTCACTATCCTGACAGAAGTATTGCTAAAAAGGCAGATTGTAAGGCTGAGAGCTCTGCAGAGCACTTGCATGGACTACTGTGGGCTGAGAGCAGAAATAGCTCATTAGTGAGCTCACTGAAGGCTGATGCTAAATTTATTATTCCTCTAGATGAAGAAAAATAGCTGAACAAAGAGGAAGATACTGCAAAATATATGTGCTTCTAAATGCTGGGGAATCTGCATTAATTAGAACTCAGACCAGGCAAAGCTTACAGAAATATGATCCCCCTAATGCTGCTCTTTGAAGAGCATATTGTACACTGGATTTACGTCATTACTGGTAGGAGCCCATGCTGGAAGCTAAGAGACACCTTCAAATCGGTGATTTTTTTTCTACTTAGGGTAGAAGGGCATTCTTTTCCTGAGGATAACTCTGTCAAAATGCTACCTTTTGCATTGTCTGTGTGCCTGCTGAACTGTGAGGGAGAAGAGAGGGTTGTGTGACCAACATGGACTTCAAACTTTAGCCTTCCTCATCCATTGCTGATACTAAGGTTCCCACAGAGAAATCAGAAATGAGGAAAACAAAATCCTAACAAAATAAACTTACTGAAATGTCTCAAAACCTCAAGTAAAGTATTCGTTGTACAAATTAATCATAGAATTAAAGAATGTTCTGGGTTGGAAGGGACCTTAAAGATCATCTAGATCTTGGTGAGGTACACCTTCCACTAGACCATTTCATTCCCCTGTGGCCAGTACCTGTGTGTATATTATAATTTGCATTTAGTAAAGCCAACATGGCTCAGGATACTCCATACTCTCAGCCATATTCCTAAAGTGCAGCAGAGAAGTGGTGTAATGATGGCTCCTTTCAAAACAAGGGTTGATAGCTTATAAGAAGGAAAAGATGATGCTGATGTGCAAATTAAAAAAAAGATCACTTATCTAGATTGAAAAAAAAAAAGATAACTAGGACGTGACAGTAGTCTAATTCAGATAGAGGAATAAAATATTTCCCAGTTCAAATAAATTAAAGTTCCAAAACAGAAGTGCTAATGCATAAATTATGCTAGAAATATCATTCCACATTTCCCAAACTTAATTATGGCTGTATCCTTCACTCAGAAATTCTCACCTTGCATGGAAAGGGTGGTGCTGGTGTGGCAGGGCAGGCCATGTAGGTGAGGGAGACTAAGGAATGGAACTGGGAACCTAGAGAACTCTGTCTTGTAGCTATATCCAGAGTGATATTCCCCATAACATGCCAATTCTATACCTATTGATAAAAGGTGAAGCTGGCAATTAACCTGCAGTCCCATGGCTCAATCCTGCCTGACCTGATACATCCATGATCACAGGCTGAGCAGTTTAAGTTAAAACAGAGATGGCGAGGGGAAGGTTGGTTTTCTTTCGTATCACTTAATTAAACTCTTGCTGTGGTCTGTTTGTGACAAAAGTATATCACGCATGTCAGCAGGCCTAGTGCTCTGTTAAAGACTCTTGCAACTGTAAGTTAATGTCTGTGGCCTTGTTCTCTATTATTCATTTTGTGTAACATAAATATTTATTGTATATTTATATAATTTTATGGGATTTTTTGAAAATACTGAAATTGGCATTAAAATTTAAAAGCAACTGCGTCATATTGTAAACATAATTAAGATATATTTAAGTGTACTGATTAACGTAATATATGTTTAACTAGAGTTTTTTATGTTTTTAAATATATTTTCAAAATATATATAAAACTTGGGGGGCTTGGGAGGACCATGTGAATCTTTTCTCTAATTGTAAAACAAACTTGAGTTTTACTATAAAGATGTGTGTTCTTTGTTTTAAAACAATTTTTATTCTATTTTAGCAATAAAATCTCGCTTGGAGGGCAGATAGCCCCCTGTTTCATAGCTGGACAGTTAGCATTGGGAGGGGAGGTGTGGCAAGAATTTACTTCCCATAAAAGTTGGGAATACTTGCAGAATGAGGTATTTTCATTTAATTGTAGCACAAAAGACATAATGAACTCAAAACTCATCAATGACATATATATGATTTTATTCAGGTGTAAAATAAGGAGTGTAATGGAAGTGATGGGGAGGGGTTACTACTCTTAGTAAGTAAGGTGTAAGTGAGACATAAATGCTATAGCTATAGTCCAGTCATGTACCCGATTTTTAAATGGTGTCATTTATATTTATATCCCCTGTACTGAACTTATTTATGACCCTATGGAGTACTAGGAGTGGAATTCCCTGGATTTAACATGTTAGTATTTCTAAAAGAATATTCTCTGCAACAACTGCCAAGCCTTTTGTATATTTAATTATCCCATAGCCCTAGAAAAATCATCCTTATGATGAGTAGAAGACTTTCATATAACTTAAGGGGGGGAGGAGAGAGGAAGAACAAACCCAAACACTTAGAAAAAAATATATGGCTGCAAATTTTTCAAAAGCCCAGTGCCAGCAACATCTCTGAGGAAATTGTGCTTCTGCAGGTTTTCATTTATATTAAACACATATGCATGCACATTGCTTGTGTTATTGTCATCTTAAAATAAGCTAACAGAAGCAGTGACAGATACTAAAATTTTTGGTGTATGGATGAACAGAGCTGTCTTGTGACCATGCCATGTGCCTGCTGCTGCTGATTGCAGGAGCTGGCTCCACTTGGGACCTGCCTCTTCTCCAAGGTAGGACAGACATAAGTGAAGTTGCTGTAGCTCATTGAAGATATGTTAATTATATCTCGTGGGTGCCTAGGGAATAAAATGGGCACCTTCAAAATACATATCCATCCATCCATCCATCCACTCTACTGAGTCCTAGCTCTGTAGGGGATAAAAAGGTGATTCCACGGCTTTTATCACTTGGAGCAGAAACAAAGGCATATAGGTAAACTTTAAAATTACTCAGCCAAAAACAATAGAAAGCAGTAAAAGAATATTTTTGAAGAGAATACCTGAAGGCAATGTTGCAGTGTAATGAGAGGGGGAGGACATTCATTTCAATTCGTTCCTCTAAAATCAGGTCTTCATTGAGAAGACAGTTTTTGGCAGGTCAAATACAATGAAAAAGGAAGGGATGCACTTGTTTGGAGTAAATATAAAGAGCACCAGTGCCTTGCTTCAGGAAGGAATTGTAATTTTAATGTCAGAAAGGTTCTGTAGAGAGTGTTTTGGAAGAGGAGGGGGTAGTTGGGGTTTTTTTCTGAATTTTTTATAGGTGGAGATTTTTTTTCTTTTTTTAAACTATTTGCTACCGTTTTGGGTAGTCAGAGACTACCTAAAAAATCAGTGAATATACTAAAGTACATGTCTAAATCAGTGAATTTAAAGAAATTTTTTTATGCCTGTTGGGGAAGGACTGGTGATGGCAAGAGTGGATTCAGCTTTTCCAAGCAAGATTTGGATTCACCTGTGGAATTTGAGATACTTCAGGAAACTGAGTCTTCTAAATCCTGTTGGTGGCAGAAGGTGCTTGGAGGTAAGCTGCTCTTTGCAACACCAATCCTCTATACTGAGGGAAATGGCATATAGCTGCTGGTTTTTCCTTTGCTGTGCAAGGGTGGGTCTGTAAAACCTGCCTATGACCTGCTCCATTCTCCATACTGGAGCCACACATATGTGTATATATTTATACAGGTGTAAAATAGCTACTAGTGCTGCTGGCTTGTCTCTGTTGGTCAGGCCGCTGTTGCGTTTTTTACTCCATGAAGTATTGCAGCCACCCCACCTGTTGCTGCAGGTTGCTGCTCTGAAGGACTAACATACAGAGGGAATGAGGAGTGGCAGTTCCTGGTTCCAGTGCCTGGGAGGACCATGCAGGCAGCAGGGGCTTCCCTGCTGCCAGGGCCTCCCGCCACCTCGGCTGGCAGCAGACACTGCTGATCTCATCCAAACAACCACTGCCAGTTTGCTCACACAGGGATTTCAGAAGAGGAGGAGGAGGTTTTGGCACAGAGCTGCGAGGCTTCTTGCTAAATCCTCTTTTCTGCCTGTGCCAGCTGGGTGAAGCCCTGTGTGGCAGTGGAAAGAGGCATGGAGCTGCCTGGAACCCCTGGTGTGGCAAGGGAATGCTGCCGTGTGCTGTCCTACCCACCACCCTGAGACTGGTACACCTTGCAATGGGAAAAGGTTGTATCTGGGGCTAGAGGCCTTCAAGTAGGGATAGGCAGACAGCAAGAGTAAAATGGACTTCGGAAAATCAAGGTAAAATGTTTGGAGAAGAATGTTGTTTGTATGTACTGATACAAGTGAGCAGAAAGCTGAATCCCTGGTACAGATGTTGCTCTTGCACATTGGTACAGAGGTGAAATGCTCTTCCTTATCTTCCTCTGAACCTGAAAAAACTCCCTTCATATCACAGTAAGGAATGCCAGAGTAGGGACTTCAAAAGCATGTGATTTTATTTGATAGGAATAGTCTCTCAGGTGATATGCAAAGGGATGTTTTACAAGGAAGGAATACATCCTGCTGAGAAATGTTCCCCCTTGCTAAGAGAATCCTTTCCTTGGACTGTCCCCTCCTCCCCTTTATTAAAAAAAGACCCTGAGCAAACAATCTGGTGTAGTTTAAACCTATAAAGTAGTGGAATTATGAAGTTCAAGCTGAAGTTCATATACATAAACTAAGCTATAGCTTCTCCTGTGTTATTTTGATTATAGCAGCCTTTAAAACTGCTCAGACTCAAAGTAAGAATCCAGGTACCTAGTATACTAAATATTCCTTCAATTGTCATATAATGCTGAGGATTTCAAATTATGCTAGTAAGGTTTCCAATTATAATTTTTTTTGACCTTTAAAGACTACTCTGCTGGGAGACTCATTTTTGATCTAACCCCAGCATGGTCTTTCATAGAAGTTTCAATACATTTGGACTCCAGCCTTTGGAATCTGTTATTTCAAGAAAATATAAAGTATGTGTGGCCATGTTTGTATTACAGAAACAGTTAATGCTGCCAACATCACCATTTACTTCCATGAAACAGCCCAATGAGGCCCTTTTGTTCCCAGTTCAACACTGCTCTTAGACACATGGATTGGTACAGCTGTAGAATTGAATGGAAGGGCATACCCAAATAATCTTTGAGAAATATAAAAAGAACAAATCTAGTGAGCTTTGTTGAAAACAAAGTGCAGATGATATGCTGCTGCTGCCCCTTCTCATAGTAGGCTGCACATCCTCACCTTTGCCAGTAAATAACAAATACATACCTAAAGTCCTGTTTAGCTACAAGGAAAATTTTAAAAAATAGAATCACTACATCACCTTTTAAATTAACATCCTTTTTTGCTTTGTGGAAGCTTCTGCTCCATAGGATACAGCCAAAAGCATGTGGTGCTGGTGTAGCTGCAGATCTTTTCTAACAGAAGATGTTTGCCAGTGCTGGCCTGCAGCAACAAGGTGATGTACAGTTGTGTCACCTAATGTCAAATCACTTCTCACTTGTTACAGCTTCTGGCCATTATTCCCTTGAGTATGATTGACAGATTAGTCTTGGAGATGCTTCAGTCTGGCTGTTTAATTCTGAAGGGCACAGAGAAAGTCTCACTTGGCTTCAACTGAACTATTCAAAACAGCTGTTTTATACTTCTTTTCCTTTAAATTTCCCCTCCTTGCTGCCAGCTGTGCTGGTGTGGAGAACTCACCTCCCCATTTAAGCGGATATAAGTTCAGACATGCCCGTTCAGCCTTGCTAATAGCTGCTGGTACATTCTTCTGAGCTGCACAGGTCTCTGCCGAAGAGCTGTCATGGCAGGAGAGAGGCTAAGGTGATGCAGTTTCAGAAATGGAAGCAGATCCTTGGGAAGGCACAGCAAGGCAGCTGGCATGCCTTACCTTGCCCAGCTGTGCAGTGTTTGAGTAGAGACAGAGTAAGTATCAAATGAGTTCTTGTTGGTTCGCTGCAAGCCATGACACAGAGTAGATGACCCTGTGCTTAAATACTGAAAATGTGTAATCTCAGGTATTTTAGTGTTTCAGGAGGAATAAGTTGCATCCCTGTTCTTAGAAGTCTTGTTGCAAAAATGCTCTCTAGTGAAATGGAAATTTATCACCTGAAGTGCCAAACAGCAGCTTTGTTTTCCAAGGAAAAACTAGGGCAAGGGCTCAGAAGAGGCTGTTGAAGGGAAAACATTATTTGGTGTTTTCCCTTAAAATGTGCATTACCTTTAGCTTCCCAAAAAGATAAAAATATTCATGTGACTGTATACGTTGAGGCCTCAATAGTCAGGTATGTTATTCTAGTGAGCCTGGCAAGCACAGGGACCACAGGACCCTTTTTGTCAGTTGTTAAATTCAGTTTGTGCAGTGTGGGATGCAGGGGAAAGGCACATGAACACATGAAATTGCTCCATAAATCTGTCAGGTGGGCATCTGCAGTTAGCAGTAGAAGTCCTGTTTTGTCTGTGCCTTTTTAAATTCAACCAGAGATTCCAGGCATAGTTCTGCATGTCCTTACGACTTTATATTTGTTGCCTGCATGGAAAGTCAGAGGAATAATGAAGTAGTGCAAACAAGCTAATTATCTCTGCCTGTCACTGAAAATAATACAGTGGATGAACTGACACTCTAAAGCCTTGTTTGAACTTTCATGGCAGGAAGTTAGTATGAAGAGAGCCTGGAATAAAGGCTTCCCATAGCCTAAGATGACTTTAGAGCTCTGCAATCTCTGAATCTATTACCTATGCAATGGTCACATCACAAATTCCCTTTTAGAACCACAATACTCTGTTATGTGCTTTGTAACACAACAGATATCTATGGTTTCTAAGAATTGGTGCAACATCTCTAACAATGTATGTATCAGGTATTGAGCAGGACTGTAACTGCAGTGTAATTTACAGTTTGTTGCCAGACTAATGAAATGACCACCTACACAGTGATGTGTTGGAGCATTGCAGAACGAAGCTGCAAGCCCAGAGATCTCTACAAAGCTTTCTTGGAGCTTACATTTTTCTCTTCTTTAAATAGGACAATTTCTCCTTAATCACAGAGTCTAATTCTGCCTTTGAAAAGCACAGTGTCTGCTGAATTTAGTAGGAGGATTAATGAGCACTCAATAAATCAACAGAGAATAAACCTAGCAGAAGTCATTCTGAACAGAATCAGTTTTAGCTCAAGAAGTCTTTGGGATGAAGACTGGCAGAGGAGTATTGCCATGAAATTGCCCCATTCCCGCCCCTTCCGGGCATAGGTAGGTGGCCAGCACTGGAAGTCAAGCACAAGAGTGGCTACACTGGTGATCTCATTTGGTGTGGGCTTCCTCAGAAATGTACATCTGCACTTGCAGAGTAATGTGAAAAAGTCCCCATGGCCCTTGCATAGGCGCCTGAGCCCCTGGCCCGCTGTGGTGTGTGCCTGTGTGGCCTTCAGCCCCATTGACCACCGATCCCTGAGAAGGATTGAGTGGGACCTTGCCTGGTCTGGGAGACTGATCAGAGAGCACGGTGGGTAGAGGTAGAGCTGCCTTCTGGGGCCTGAACACAACCATGTGTAATTTCTTCCCACTGCTTTAGTATTCATGCTCCTAAATTGTGCGAGTTCGCTTTTCTGTTAAATTAAAGTCAGGGCAATGGTCTGTCTTAGATTCACATATATGTATTTGAGCTACAGCCAGCCTGGGGATTCCAGCTGGGACGAGAAACCTGCTGTGTCTTCATAGTGTTACAGATTACAGGCATGCCCTTGGGCACAGCTGAGCTCCCTGGCTCTGCTTTCCCATGTTTGCCATTTTGCTGTTCTTCCTCTGAATGTTGCTGATTATATTTTACCAGCAAGTTGCCAACCGCAGAGCCCCATGCCTGGACACGGGCAGATGTCCCACAGCTGCATGGCTGGCTAGGAATTCCCACTTTGCTTTGAAGGAAATGAGCTTGTTCCACCCAACAGTTTTAATCTCCCACCATACAGACCACAGACCCTCTGCTCTGGTTCAGGACTGTGGCCACCATCTATTTTTGCCTCTTTGTGTGCTATAGGTTGTACCCAGAGGTTTCTGTCATTACCCAGGAGGAGGTTTTGCTGCATCTGTCTCTAAGCATTGCCAGATCCCAGTGAGGAAGCACTTAAGGATTTACCTTGAGGCACTTTACCTTTAGGGTCTTGCGGTGTTTTGCAATGTATTGGTGTTGGAGCAGTATAATTATTTCCAAGTTGGTGTACTGTTTGCTTTGCACCTACAAGTTTGGTGTCTTTCAGAAACTGAAGTATGGGTACCATTAAAAGCCCATTGGGTACTGCCAGGCAAAGGCAGCATGCTGATGAAAAGACAGTGTACAGCATGCACCATGGAGATGCCACTGTCACAGGCAGAGAGCACCCTGCTGTCTCCTCCCAAACCAGAGCCTAAGACATAACACCAAAAATGAGCATGTTTTTGATCTGGAGGAGAGTCAAATCTTGGCCCCTGTGGGAGGAGAAGGATGAGCTATCCAGACCTACTGCAGCAGGTGAGGACTTTCATCCTGGCTGGCTGTGCCAGATGGGTGCTGTGCTGTGCCAAACCCCAGGGGAGCCTATTTGCCCTTGGAGTCCACACTGCTCGATGGCTGTTGCAGGCCTGCCTTCAGGCCCAGAGATTTTCAATACTGACTTTTTAAAATCCTATGTCATCAAATCCAGATAAGCTATCCTGAGCCCAGAAAATGTGCCTCTATGAGCCATATGGATGCAGAGCTACACCAGCATCCCACACCTTGGTGGTGGGGTAGCACCTGCATGTGTCAGGATGGCATAGGTTTCCTGTGGACCTTGCCAAACCTCATCCCAGCCTACCCCAAAAGCCATGACCCCATAGATGTCCATCTAACTATGAAATTTTAACTTTTTGTCTCCCATCCTGTCTTTGTACACCAAGAGGGAACTCCTCCAATGCTCTGCATCCTCAGCATCACAGGAAACCCTGTGCCACGGGATGGGGTCTCTGCTGCACATCTGGCAAGTAACAAGTGTTCAAAAATGTGTAGATGTGGCAGCTGGGGACATGGTACTCTCAAGCACATAGTGTGACTCATGGGGATGCTCCTGTGCAGGACTAAGAATTGGACTTGATGATCCTTGTAGATCTCTTCCAACTAACATATTCTTTGATTCTGTGATGGCTTAGTGGTGGACCTGGCAGTGTAATGATCTCTAATGCGCCTTTAATTCATCCTGTTGCTCAGCTGATGAGACTGAGAGCCCAGGGAACAGCTCTGCAAATCTGCCAAATCTGTATCATCATGGAAGTTCTAAATGTCCATCATTCTGAAGTCTCAGGGGAAAATTTCAGAATGATGAACTTTTTCTGTTCTAGTGGCTACCAAATGTTTTGAAGCCCTTTGAGGCTTGGCTTCCCTACAGAAACAGACTTCTGTGAGTTTAAATTACTGTTGCTGGGTTGTTTCCCTGTGTAGATGGAAACTGACTCTGTTGAACATGTATATTTAAAAACAAAACATAAACATAAAATATTTCTGCTAAAACTATGATTACTGTGAGTAGTAACTAAGGAATTACAAGAACTTGTATTTAAAATACAAAGTTTCAGCTGCAGAGACAAAACTCTACCTGCTGTCCTCACACAGCAGGCATTCTGATCTGAATTCTGGGACAGCTTGGTCTACAAGGCACCAAATCTAGTGCTATTCCTTAATAGATCCAATCTAGAAATAAAAAGTGTACATAAGATAAGAATTTGGGCCAGTGATACCATTTGGGTTGGGAAGTATAACAGGATTTGACTAAACATTAATGTGATTAGGAAAAGTATTTCTTTCAACTACTATCACCAAACATGATCTACAGTTTTCTTTTGATGAGAAATACATATGGTACCAAAAACTTTTTTGAGTTTTGAGAGACATATTTCTGAAGATTTCAACACGTCACAGGATGCAAAACTCTATCCTTTTTATACATACATATTGCAAAATAACTGTTAATTGATATTAAAATATCTACAATGTAAATATTTGGTAATATAACTTTACATTAAATAACTAAAAAAAGCCCGTGACAGGCTGTGTGAGTTGCTAGTGCAGATAAATGGTGTATTGATTGCCAATGCAAAGGTCCACACAGTAGGCTGATTTTATTTATCAGAATACACACACCACTCCAAAACTGGAAATACTCCTACCCACAAAGTATTTAAAGGGTGTTCAAAATAAAATCCCCCTCTGCAAGTATAAAACTCTGTCAAAGACTTCAGACTCTTCAAGTACACTTGATGTTCCAATGATGGAAAATATGGGCTCCAGACATTTTATTGGCCTGGCAAGCAAATGTTGTGACATCTCCGGTTGAGGTCCCTGAATCAAGCCTGCCTCTGCACAGAGTCAGGTGCACATGGCAAAGCAGTTCTTGTATTTTGTGTTTGGATAGGTCCAGCATAGGCAGGATCCAGTGCTTTCTGCACTTGCTTCTCAAAGATACTCTAATCCAAGGCTCTATGGATTGGCCAGATGGGTGCACATGAGAGTCCAAGTGTCTGACTCTCATCAGCCTAGGTAATTGAGGACTGGGAAAAATACAAGGAACTGGTATTACATGCCCACAAATCCCCATGGATAATTAACTGGTGCTTCTTTGTGAAAAACACCATCATTAGCCTCATTCCCTCAGTTTTGGTTCCCTTCTATTGTTTCTCTAACTCCTCACTCAGAGTAGAGTCCAAGGTGAGGACAGGCTTCCTCCACAGCTAGGGCCACCACATAAGTGTGTTCTCAGGGATGGACCATCTCAGGGCAAAGCCACTCTCCCCTCCACAAGAAACCACTGGAGAGCCCATCAGATGGATGAAGCAGCTGTAGAACAGTTTGCAGGACATTTGGGAGAGGCAAAAGAGCTGTACAGACCTGTGCTTCACCAAGGAAGTAAGAGCAATTAACAGCTTCCCACAAATTAAAAAACAGGACAAAGTCATTTCTGGCAGAGGGGACAGGATTTGTCCCAGGAAGGAGCAACGGGTGGGAAATCATCTTCCTGGCTTCTCACAGCTTTGGGGGGAAAAGACTTGAGAGGTACCATGTGGAGGCAACGAGACAGAGCAACTGGAAAGAAAAGTCAGGTAAACTGGGGGAAAATGCTGGTAGCTGGGTGAGTGTGTTTGCAGGAATGAGAAATTTGAGCAATGCAGCCTGCCAGGGGAAAAAAATTCCATGGGGAAGGTGCATTGACCTGGAGTCCAGGGGATGCTGCTGAGCACAGCAGCTTAGTGAGAGGCTGGAGGGGTCGTGGTGGCAGAACACTGAGGCTTAACATGGGGATTTAGATGTGAGCAGCCTCCACTCAGGGCTTGTCAGTGCTTGCGTGTTCTCAGCGTCTGAAACGAAGCAGCTTTGCTAATGAGCAGATGTTTTCTTCATGTGACTGTTACGACATCCGTTAGGGTTCCGGCTGGAGATGTGTAACCAGTCCTTCCCCACCTACGCACCAGCTTTGACTGCAAGCTGTAATACACAGTTGTGCAAAACCATTTGCTTTTTTGCTACTCCTGACAGCCCAAGGTATGTACAGAAACTGGAGATTTAAAAATAAAAATAATCCTTCTACTGCTGCAGCAATCTATCTTACCCAGAAATTCAAATTTGGGGCTTCAATGTGCCAGCCACCTGTGTTGCTGGTTCTGCAGTTACCTGGCTCTGGAGCTGCTTAGTAACTTCACCTTAGTCCACACCTGAATTGACAACAGGACATATGGAGTACCATGGCTGTGGTCCCATCTGTCTCCTTCAAACTGGAGCCAGCTCAGCCAGCCCAGGTATGGAGATCCAAAGGGTATAAAAACCCAATAGTTTAATGTAACATAACAACTAAAATGTTATTCATGTCAGCCACGAGCACTTGCTGCTTTCATCAGTGCTATAATGAGATATCGAAAACTTTCCAGAGGAAACCCCCAGCCACCTGCATGCACTTAACCAATGCAATGATCAACTAAAACCACTGGCAAGAGACGCACAAAGTACATTGCTTATGCTGCATCCAGCTGTAAAGCAAAAAACTCAACCCTGTAAATTTTAGATAGTTCAGACCAAAACTGCTGGCTTAATTAAAGCATAACTGAGGCATAAGTCCCATCTCTTCCATTTTTCTGGAAAAGTCTTGTTCCATTTATTATTTATCACCTGAGAATTAATGTCTCGCATAGACACCAAAGAAGGTGGAAAAATAAGTCTCTCTTTGGTGCTGAAAACATTTACATGAAAATGGAATAAATACTAACAATAAGTGCTTCTTTGTTTTTCCTAGTGGGTTAGCTGGCCATTCAAGAAAGATTCTTTTCTTTACTAACCTTATCTTTTTTAAATATGCAGTTGTGTGCTTCTCATGTTTCTTTCCATTTTTGATCAGTATTTCTGAACCTCCCTAATAGTCACTATCATTTATGCCTGAGCAGGGAGAGGTGAGGAAAATTCTGCTTTGATTTAGGCAGATGTGTTTGTATATCACCTAGGTTACCATTTGCACCGAAGAGAAAAATATTACAACTATGGCATCCTCTGTCTTTCCTGGCTGAACCATGGCTGCTGGAAAATGTTAAATGCCGAAGAAATCATCAATAAATCACAATGCTCTGTCCTGTTTGAGCAGTTTACCCTGGAGAATCTGAAATTGCAGTTATTCTCGGAATACTGCTGTGAGGTTTGCATGTGTTTTATGGTTGGGTACACTCAGCACAGAGTGTTTAAGGGATTCACTAGAGATCTCACAGCAAAGTAATGGCAGAATCACCATGTCTCTTTTCTTTACCAAACTGGTCCATAATCTTTCATTTGAAATAAAATGAGAAAACCCTTGTGTATCCCTTCCTTGCACTGCAATGAGGAAACATATTTTCAAGGCTTTAAATGAGGAGTCACCTGGCTTTGTGGTTGGGAAGAGGTGACAGCAGTGCCAGCAGGCTGAAGCTGAGCCCTCTGGGACCAATGCTGCAGGAGACAGCACATGGCTGCCACTGTCCAGAGACCTGTGGTACCTCAAGAGCTGCCAGTGGCCATCCACCCTCTTTTCCTCCAGTCCAGCACTGCAAGGGTACATGGAAACTGGCCCTTTTGTTGCACCCTTGGATCTGTACCCTCCATCTCTGCTTTCAGCTCAGCTGGAGTATGGCGATCTCTATTTTCTGATGTTCATAGTGCTGTTGCAGGATCCACTGCCCTTGTGTTTGCCCCATTTAAAGACACGGTGGCCACTGGCAGGGGAGAGGGAAGCCTTGGGTTGTGGGAGGCATCAGGAAGGACCAGTAGATAACGGCAGGGTCAGTGCTGGGGAGGCTCTACTACGTGACATAACTTCTGCTCTACACAAGACTGTGTATTTGCAATTTGTATTGTGACTACACCACGTGGTGCCTGATATGCATATGCCCTGCTCCCTGGGATGTTTTTGTAGGCATCTTTCTCCTGGTGCTGATTTACAGTTCTCATGCAAAATGTTCAACAAAGATTATCTTTTATGCCAAGATTATCTTTCAAGTAGCTAAAATTCAAGTGACAAACAAACTGATTTGGAAGTGGAATGGGGGAGCATTGAGGCTCAGTGAGACGGTGATAAATGGTGGTGATGAGGGTGAAGGGGGAAAGCCAGAATCTTCTAGCAAGGATACAGCCTTGTCTGAAACATTGGGATTAAAACATTGGGATTATCAGGTCCACAAATAAGACTGTTGGAGTTAAATTAATCTTGTCACAGTAGAGCTAAATCCCTCCCACAGGCTCCAGCAGCATCGTTGAATGTCGTTAAAGCCTGTATATGTAATGGTACCTGGAAAAGGGCATTCCCAGTTTCAGTCAGGGATCCCAAAGGGTGGCTACTTAGGTAAATGGGGGCATGCCTGAATCCTTTTCCCCCACTCTGTGTATAGTAGTGTGTTTTCCCACACAGTTACACTATCTGTAACTTTTGTGGTTATAGATGCCCAAACTGTAGAGCTGAAGTTCTGTTACTTTTTTAACCATAGAATTCTCGGGTTCTTTTTACTTGCTTTAGGAGCCTTTGGAACCAACATTTTCTCAGTAGCTATCAGGAAACTATTGCTCTTCTATTAAAAGCTGAGACTTTCACATAATAACATGATTTAGATAACTAGAACTTGAAGAAAAAGCTCAGCTAAAGTGACACTTGCAATAAAAGCTCAAGATTTGACAAAGCCATATTTAGTGCATTTCCCAGCTGAATAGGGAATTGCCATTATGCATTCAGTTTAAAGAATGCTTACATTTATTCCAGGAAAACTCTAATGCAACCTTTTACTATTAGCTAAATAAAAGATTAAGTTAATACTGCCACTTATTTTAAAATTTACTGGAATAATTATCATGGGGAAAAAAAAAGGCCAAGATTTTTGAGACAAGTAGCACTGTAGGTTAAACTTCGCTTGGCACCATTTATTAGTATTCACAGTAGATTTCACTAATTATAGTCTGGAACAACACTTCTTCCTTTCATTTTTTTCCTTTTTCATCATTTCACAGTATCATTTTGGTGTCAGCATTCATGAGTCTGTCTCCTTGAAAGCAAGGGCAGGAGAAAGAATTTTAGGGCATGTATTGCTCAGAAAGCAAAGGTTTTGAATGGGGATATCAGCAAGCGGGTGCTGTTGGTCTTTATTGTGCTGGGGAATTGATACTGGGACAGGGCCGTTGTGAAAATTGAGTGTCCTCCCTCCTTTCACAAAGAACAATTGCTTGATGTGGGACACCTGGCATCAGCTTTTATCCTTCCAGTACTTCCAGAACGAGCACATAAAATATGTGACTACAAATAACATGAATATAAATTTGAACAAGGAACTTGCCTTTTCTTTACAGCATGGCCCAGCTCAGATTAAGAGAAGATTTTTTTCCTTACTTTCTAATGGTTGGCAAGTTTTGTGTCAAAGGAGAGGGTACAGAGGGGGGACAGAGGGGTTAACAGGGCTGAGAAATAGGATTCTTTTAAATTAGCTAAACCATGTATGTCTTTTGCTTGAAAAGACTTTGCAGGAAGACTTGCATCTCTAATGAAGAAGATTCCACCACACACTTTCTTCTTTTTATTTTAAGAAAAGCAGAGAAGTTTGTAAAAATTGATAAAAATAAGACATGCAAATATTATTTATTCAATATTGTAAATGGGAACATGAAACGATTTGGGGTCAAATTTGTTGCTTCTATTCATAAAGATTGTTGCAGGAAAGTTATTTAATTCCATTGACCCTTATTTCACTACAAAACCCCAAGATTTTATTGTTTCTCATACACCCATGCTTGCTTTTTACCAGCACTGCTAATGTATAATGCGATTTCTCATATTCCTGCCACTGTTTACTAAAATGTTTTTAAATTATTGAATCTAGTCCTGCACTGGACTTTCACATCAGGCTTCAATGGACAGTAATAGTGAGGGATCTGGTTTGGAGTCCTGATCCTTCCTTTTACCTTGTTAATGAATCATACCATACCACTGCTCAGCTTTTGATGGCTAAAACCTGTTTTCCTGTGTTTTGAAAATACAAAAGAAATATTGCTGTAAAGGTCTGGCATTCAGATAAGGAGCAATTCCTGGCTCTAGCAAGCATCTAGAGTAGAGTAGCATCTACTGGAAATTAAATGAAATGACAGCTCAGAAAATGAAAAGTACAAAAAAGCCTTGCCAATACCTTGGCTGCTTCCACTCCTCAGACACAGCCTGCGGGACAATGTGGTCAGAAGACCAATCTGGATAAATCCACATAAGCTGAGCTGTTTAGCATATTCCTCAGTTAGGTTTTATCAAGGCTCCTAAATGGAAGAGAAGCCCTCATGGGAGAGACGTCAGTGTCTGGTCCCAGCTGCATACCTATCCCATCCTCTATCCACAGGGACCAGTGTCCTAAGAGGGTCTGTGAGAGTGGAAGGGATGCTAGGCAGAGCTCCAACACTCTCCCATACTCCTGCCAACCAGTCCCTACATTGTTCTACAACTGGAAACTCTCCACTCCTGGGGCAAGATCCTCCACAGGAAAGGAGAAGGCATTTTCCAGAGTTCAAAAGAAATCCTTCAGATTTTCACCTAGAATTTTTGTATGAGGATCCCTCCTCAGAGGTGACACACAGCCAGCATCTCTGTGAGCATCACTTTGTGTAGGTAGCTCAAACCATGCATCTGAAATGAAAAAGAGAAGGTACTTTCACTAAGTGGGCTGCCATTGATTTTCATATGTTCATAGGTATTAGAGAGGAAAAAGATGTATTAAATCATCGAGTCAGTATAATCAGGCCAGAGCTACTCCCTGCTGGACATTTACTGGTGGTTTGTCAACTCTAGTTCAGGAAATTGAGTTGTAGTATTCAATATAATTGATCCTAAATTTCCATTTAATATCAGTTTTCTTTGGTTTCTGCTTTTATATTAATGCATTGATGCGCTTTATATTGATTGACTTTGCTTAGAGTAATGAGAATAAAATGCCACTTATCATTTAAGTCATTTAGCTCAAACTAGCAAGCTATCAAACTACCCTCTCCCAGGGGAAAATCATAATGACTAGAGCAGAGAGCCATGTTGATACAAAAGTGTTAGCAAGTTAGATAATTCAACAAATGTTTTCATTTATTTCAGAACAATACCATCAAATTCTTCAAAATCACAGGAAGCAAAGCTAAGAGAGCATTAACCTTTGAGCCAAATCCCCTCTTGGTTATGACCACCATACTATGAAGATCTGCTTGAGAAGAACTAAAGGAGGAAGAGTAGATCCACTGCTTTCCCTCCCCTCAGCTAATAAAGCCTGATGTTGCTGTGTTGCAATTCGTGCGGCGTGGCGACCTATCTCAGGAACGGCACGACAGCCAACCCCAGGCTGCTCGGGCCATCAGCACTCAGACACCAGTGTGGTGGAAGGCAAATGGTGTTTATTGCTTCAAGGTACCACAATATATAGTCTTATCTCTTCTGCTCTTATCTTGTCTGCTTGCATACCATTGGTACCTTCAAGGAACGCGGCTACATGTTACTGGCTATGGGGAGAGGGGTCTGTCTTTCCGTTACAGCACGACATCTTCCGTTCGCCAGGCCCTAGCTACCTACATTGCTGTAGTGTGTTATTCATAGTTTTCCACTGTGGTGGTTTTAAGGGGGCTTTGGGTCCTGTCAGGGGTCCTTGGCTTTGTAGGGGGAAGAGTGTAAGAGAACCCACTCACCTGTTCGTAAAATTCAGTTTTCCTTGGAAAAGCTGGAGGGGGAAGGGGGAGGAGGGGGCTGCTCTCCCCGTGCCCTGCTGTTTCCCGGGCTGAGCTGGGGCCGGGCCAGGGTGGCGGCCCCCCGCCCCCACGGGCCAGGGTGTGGCGGCAGCTCCTCGTCCCCGCGCGAGCTGGGGTGTGGCAGCAGCCAGTGCTGATCCCCACGCGGGGTGGGGGTGGCGGCGGCGGCTCCTCGTACCCATGCAGGCCAGGGGGCAGCGGCGGCCAGTGCTGACCCCCCAGCTGGGCCAGGAAGGGGTGGTGGCTCCTCTCCCCCTTCAGGGCCCCCGGGAGCACAGGCCAGTGGCACGCAGCCCGTGGCCATCTCGGGCTGCATGGGGGGTCCCTCAGTCCTGGCTCAGGTGGCGCAGATGGCGGCCGCGGGGCCGGTCACCGGCTGCTGGCGCGCGCAGCCCCAGGACCCTCTCGCGGTGTAGCGACCCCAAGTCGGCCCTAGCCAGGAGCCTGGGTGCGGCAGCTGCTTGTGGACGGTGGCAGGGGGCCAGCCCTGGCACCATGTTGACGCGCGGTGAGTTGAGAACAAAAGACCTTTGGAAACAATGAAGACAGGACCAACAGCAATCAAAAGGAGGTCCACACCAATCATTAACAGGATGCCGAATATCAGCCTGCTAATTGCTGAGATAGAGCCTGGATATCGCCCACCTATAATCAAGGACACACCTGCTTTTGAGAAGATGGACCAGCTTGAATTGCCCATCAATACTGGAGATGGGCCTGGGTATCACACATTGATTAGAATCAGGGACACACCTGCATTTGGGAAGATAGCTGGGCGGATCTTGGGGCAGAAACTGGGCGGGGACTGGGCAGTCTGTTTCTGGAACTCATCTGCATTTACTCCGCCTATTTCGAGAAATACAGTTTTGTATGTACTTAAGGCACTGCAATGGAGAGGGAAGCAAGCAAGTGTGGCTTGGATTTATCCCCCTTGCTTTGCAGCTGCTAATAAACCTACCTGCTTCATAACTTTCACGAGTTCTGAAGTTTGATTCTGCAAAACAGCAGGACCGGAGCGCATGATTTTTCAGTGGGAAAACACTGGAAAACAAGGCGGGGCTCGGCCCCACTGACCAATGGAAAGACAGTTTGGTCTGGAAGAAGGCAGCAAGATCCACGCGAGAACGAGAGGGCTTAAAAGCTGAGGGCAACAGCCCTTCCCTCTCTCTTCGGCTGCGTGTCCAGGGGGAAACACACAGCTCCAGCTCTCCTCAGCCGCAGGCCCCACGGCATCATTCCACCCATTTCTCTCGGCACAGAAGCAATTCCCAGCTTGCAAGCAAGTAGCCCTTCGGGGAGGTGGTGGGAGGGAGTCATTTTCACTTCTTTTTGTGTTTTTCAGAGAACCTGAAGGGCCAGGGACTGCTTCCAGCAGAGAGGGAGGGAGAGAGACAGCTTCTCCTACTCTTCCCCGTTTTTTCAGCTAGCCATCTAGCTGAGGGAGCAGTTCCCTTTCTGTTTTGTTTTTTGTTTTGTTTTTTCCCTTTTGTGGTTTTTTCCTCCTGTGTGTCAAGTGTTCCTCGGTGTAATTCTGGGGTCCCTTGTGGGTTGTCCCTTCTTCCCTATTTTAAATCCCCTGTAATAAACTGTTCACCTGTTGCTAATTCTGTTCAGTTTTCCGTCACCTTTATTGAACTTGCCCCTGGACAATAAAAAGTGGTCTTAAACCACCACATCCACTTAGCAGCAAACCTAGCATGAAAATAGATGACAGAGGAAAGGTTTTATCTCTATAAATAGGTTGTGGAAAAAAATACTATGATTACTGTCATATATCCCTCTAGTGCCAGCCTCAGAAACATGTTCTGAGTTTTAGCACACCAACTGTTTCACAAATGCTGCCAAGCCGTTTGCTGCTCGAAGAGAGCTCCAGGATTAAACATCTGTAGAGTGAAGATGCAGTGCAGGGTGACGTGCAACCTAAAACTGTTGGAAAGCAATTGAAACCTTACCATTCTTAGTTACACATCACTGGAATTATTTAGAACACTAACTCTGAATGTTGGGTAATAAGCCTGCCCTGTAAGTTGACCGAGAAATGATCAAACTGAAGATGTTGTACTCGTGTCATACATTCTTTGCACCAGATTTAATAACTTTGGAGCAAATAAATATGGCAAATGACACAAAATTTTCCCGTTCCAGAAAGATGTAGTTGAATTATGCATTCACAGGAAGGTATGAGGAGGAAAAAGCATACGGTTCCTTTCTTCCATTTCTTGTGTTTTCTACTGTCATATTTACTGTACTGCAGTGGTCTACATCTTCTCCAGAGCATGCAGTTACTGTCAGGAGTTCAGTTTTCACCCAGTAGTTCTCTGAGGTGCTCCAATCCAGCAAGAAAAACACAAAATCCTTATGAACACTTTTGACCATCAAGAGATCTGTTCTCATTCTCTGCTAAATAAAGTTAATTACAAATAAATTATTTCAAAAGAATCTGAAGTACACTTAGACCAAGCAGTCAGCAATTCTCTGCAGAAGGTGAAGAAAATTTCCCATGACTTCAGGCTGTTTTCCTGGAAAGGTGTCAAAGACTGAAGAGAAAAGGTGGTTGGGAGTTTAGCTAAGTCACGCTCCTTATTTCCAGAACAATTAAGCTGCTTATATATGGCTGCTTTCCAAGGAAAACAAATCTATCCATGCTTTTCCCATCCATCTTACCTCATTCTAGAAGCGTCTTTTGATTCATCCTCCACAATCATATTAACAAAGTCAGAAGGCAACATAAGGGTAGCCAGGATGAAGCTCCCTGCAGTCCAGTATCCTGTCTCCAGTAATAGCATGATGAGGACAAATAACAGCAAGTAAATACCATCCTTTCCCTAATGATCCCCCTGAAAATAATTTTTTGCAGATGAGGCAACTTCTTGGGCCACTATTTTCTGAGGCTCCTGTTGGCTCCACAATTATTACATATTTGGACTGGGAGTGCCAGGGACATTCTGTGAAAGACCATGCTCACATGCCTTTTCCAGTGCTTCCCAGTGACTAGTAGTGGAAAAAGTATTGTGAATAGCTTGCCCCTCTCTGCTCCCATGAGATCACAGAATCACTAGGTTGGAAGAGACCTCCAACACCTTGACTAGACTAGACCATGTCACCAAGTGCCACGTCCAGCCTTTTTTTAAACACATCCAGGGATGGTGACTCCACCACCTCCCCAGGCAGACTATTCCAATACTTTATTACTCTTTCTGTGAAAAAACTTCTTTCTAATGTCTAACCTATACTTTCCTTGGCACAGCTTGAGACTGTGTCCTCTCGTTCTGTCAGTTGCTGCCTGATGGAAGAGACCAACCCCCACCTGAGTACAACCTCCTGTCAGGAAGTTGTAGAGAGTGATAAGGCCACCTCTGCATCTCCTGTTCTCCAGGCTAAACAACTCTAACTCCCTCAATCATTCCTCATAGGGCTTGTGCTCTAAGCCCCCCACCAGCCTCGTTGCTCTCCTCTGGACGCGCTCAATCATCTCCACGTCCTTCCTAAACTGAGGGGCCCAGAACTGGACACAGTACTCAAGGTGCAGCCTCACCAGTGCCGAGTACAGAGGTAGAATAACTTCCCTGCTCCTGCTGGCCACACCATTCCTAATGCAAGCTAGGATGCCGTTGGCCTTCTTATCACCTCAGCTCTCACCTTTCCAGACAGAAGAATTTTAGTCTATCAACTTGCTCCTCATAGGGAAATTTTTGACATTTGTCATGCTTCTTGACCCTTTTTGACCTTTTATTCCCTCAGTTCTGATACCAGACCTTTTTTTCCTGTTTCTGTTTCCTGCAGCTGTTTGAGACCACACCTGCACACACACTGAGGAGATCCACTGCTTACTAACAGAGTAAGCTTATAGTAGCCACACTGACCTCAGAATTGAGATAAATTTATCTTCTTGTTCTTTGTAAAGTGGAGACACTAGACACAAAATTCGAAGCAGCAGCTGGAGCTGTGTACCCCCCACTGCCAAGAAACAATCAGAACATGCATTCTTGCCCATCCACTGGGCTCCTGCTTAAAATTTTCTTTAAAAAAGAATTTTATGCTCCCTTTCTCCCACTCTGCACCCCATTCCTGTAACAAAACTTTTTCACGTCTTTATTGCTGCTTTCTGTTTTGCTCTAATTTCCTTCATACTCAGATGTTGTGTCCTGTTGTTGTACATGTGGGTTTTTCTTTTACTTTCAGGGTTTTTTTTCCTGTCCCTCCCTCAGTTCTAGTTTGGCAAAGGCAAGTGAAATAAGCTCTTGTAACAGCTGTTTAGGATGAGCAAATCCTTCTGGTACAGTTCAAGGTAATCACTGAAGCTATAGGCCTCCTACTAATCATGATACCTTTGGCTCAAGAAACTGTCCTATAGGTAGAGTTTACTCTCCATTTAACTCAGAAATAATATTCAGTATTCAACATTTAAATTATCAGACAACAAATGCAATAGCTCTGATACACACAGTCACACTTTTTATCTATTATAGCCTTTGGTGAGGTTATCTTAGGGGACTGAAGATATATCTTGGTAAAATCCACTGACAAGAAATATATTCCTAATTAATCCAGAGACTAATTTTTTCCTCTTTAGATATGGGTTCTCCTGCTTGACTTGCCTTGTATCATAATGACATATCTAATGTCTCAGTAATGTTTCTTACTGTACCAAAGCTTTTTAATTTTTTGCCTTTAGTCAGGCTGGAATGTTAAACACAGCACTGGATTTTGTTCTGCTAGCTGGTCAAATTCTTAGAAAGTGTGCCTGCAGTCATGGATGTGCTTATAATATGTACAATTTGCTTACAGCTGTGTCTTTGTTTCTAGGGACCTTGTAGACAAAAGAACAACTATTTTTCCAATGGCAGTAACATCTGTTTAGGCCATGGTGATCCTCCTGAAAGGTGTTATTAAACTTTTTGCAGACAAGAACAAAACACAAAGTTACTTCTTCTGAACATACCCACCTCTTATATTTTTAGTACCCACAATCTGTTGCCCTGTGGTTTAGGTGCTACTGCTGTTTCTCCAGTAGTCATCTTGAACCTCTCCCATGAGGAATCTGAATTCTGTATCTCATAAGAGATGGTCAGAGGGTGTCAGGAGCAGGAGCTGATTAACTGATTTAACAGAAAAAGAAACTTCATTTTTAAGATTTTTATCTCATGTGACCCTTAGATTAGCTCAGCTGGTTAGAGAATGGTGCTAATCCCAGGTCATGGGTTCAACCCCTGTATAGGCTATTAATTTAACAGTTGGACTCAAAGATCCTTGTGCATCCCTTCTAACTCAGAATATTCTGTGAGACATAACAATTGTTTTCCTGGTGTCCACATTTATCATAGCAAGAAAGGCATTTACTGCATTCTTGTCCCATAGGTGAGCCCTTCACCACCCCCACCTACTGTGCTAGCTCACTGTTTCCTCCAGGCCAGTTGGCTTCCTATGGATTTTAATTTAGGTATTTACTGGCACTTTATGCCCAGATACAACAGTGCCCACATGTGTGGTCTTCTCCTGGCAGTGGGACCTGGTGGGGCTGAGGTAGACATGCTGTCACTTGTGCCCATGCAAGAGGTACATCACTGCTTATGGACCTAGTTTCATAGATAGTTCTCCCTTTTCCAGCCCTTGGCATGGCATGTTCAGTTCTGGGAGAAATTTGCTGCTTCTGATGGCTGCTTGGTAAAACAGCATTTATTATCCTGTATGGATGCTTTCCATGACTCAATCTCTGAGATGCACATCCCACAGCTCTGCCTTACAAAAAATACAGGTGAAGCCCTTGGCTGGTGGAACATGATAGGAAAAATAAACAGAGATGGCTTCCAAGATAAAAGCCTTAACCACCTCAGAAACGTCCAATACGTTTATGCTCATTCCTTTTAAGCAATTCAATCCACTTATTTTGAGCCCAGGTTTGGTATGGACATGTCCTGCAAGGGCATAAATCAGAACAGCTGCCCTTCTGTCAGGACAAGATGGACACCTGCTTCACAACGGTTCAAATCATACTGAAAAAGCAGCATAGAAGTGCAGCCAGCGAAGCACGCTGCTGAAGGTGATCAGCTGTGTCTCTTCATCTCACAGAATAGGACTACACCAGTAGCTGCTTCATCCATCTCCTCCTGGAGAGCCTTTAAGGCCTTTCGAGCGCTGCTCCATAGGTTGTTTAGTACCTCTCCTTGTGCACCTGCTCATTACTCACCCAATAACTATTCCTTGGTGCTTTCCCTGCAATTATCTCGTGTTCCTGGATCCCGTACGATCGCTCAAAGAAACACTTTGTAACCATCCTTCCCCAAAACTCAGCCCTTACTGAGATTCCAGATAAACCTTTCCTGGGGCTGTGAGAGTTCCCTGAGAAGATCCCACATAATGTGGTGGAGAATGATGTGGGACAGGCTCGCTCTTCATCCATGAAATAAAATTAGTGGCGGTTTCACAGCATATAAAATAACATAAAATATGCCAGTGGGTGGCAGGGAACAGTGCTGAGTCACTGGATATTAAGCAATGCAGAACAAGGCAAAGAAGGATTACATTGGGAATGTCATGTTAAGTAACCATTTGGAGGCAAGTGGGAGCTCTCACCTGACACATGCAGGCACATGCATCAGTCATGCTCCGGCCTAGGGCAAGGTGTAAAGAAGGGAGAGGTCCTGAAAGCCAACGTGGCTAAATACATCTCAGCAGGGTCTTGTTACTCACCCAGGCAAACTGAAAGGAAAAGACTAAAAACTTTATCCTAAAGCAGAGCTAGTGCACCTGCTTATTACAATAAATCCTGATCTAAAAAAAAAAAAAAACCCAACAAAAAAACCCCTGGACTCTTAAATAAAGACATATGTCTTTTATATAATAAAATTAATATCACCTAGGTGTCCATTGATGTAGAAATTTTTATCTGTATTTTCTAAACTTGATAATGGATATTTGCAATGGATAATTGCTAAATTTCAGCTCAAATATTTAAAAACAAACATTAGGAGACTTATGCTAATTATTTTATCTTTTTATATTCCCTTTTGAAATACTAACACACACAGGCATGAACAGAGGGCAGCCTCAGATGTCACTATCACAAAATATTAAATGCTAAAGTATGTGGTAATTAACTCGTGTTTTGAGAACTTCCTATGAAGCTATTGCATAAATCCAAAACTATGGCAGAGGGAATTATTTCAAAGTTTTTTTCACTATGTAAACATGCATCACCAGATCCTGATTTTTTACTTCTGTAGTCAGAAATAGCTAGAGTTTTAGCTAATACATGTTATTTGTGATTTTGGAATAGCATAATGTTATAAATGCTAGAAACAGAAGAGAATCCATAGTTGTCACAGAATCCAGATAGCAGAGTCTTGAGGGGGAAAAAATTATATTCTCAGAAATTGTAAGTGTCAAACTTTCTAACTGTTGAGCTTAAGGGAAGAAAAACAGCAAAAAGGCTTCTGGAAATAAGTTAGAGACAACTTCAGTATAGATTTCTTCAACTTCACAGAGCCAGGCTCTGGGCTGACTAAGAAATTGCATCTGACTGTGCTCACTGTAAAATAGCACATGCAGAGAAAAGGCCATGAAATGTCCTTTTGAATACACAAAGGTTCATGGAGGCACACAAGGAACTCTAACTGTTGCTCTAAATTAATGCAGTCGGATTATCCTCTCCAAAAACAAAACACAGCCTCCCAACACTAGCACCATTTCCGGGTCCTTAAACATCATGTCTAGAATTAAAAAGTCCCTTCAGTCTTCAGCTCTGGACCTTTGGGTTCCTGCTCCTGAGGAACACCCACACAGGAGTTCACATCACATCTCACCTGAACCCATGAGTAATGCAACTCCACATGTACTACTCTCAGTTTTCAAAGACTTGGGAAAGCACACCCTTAAAGAAATATTGCCAACAGAAATACTTCTTCCTTCCCTGTAAGAAATATTTTAATTTTTTTGGCCCATAACAAAGAGCACCTGACACTTTCTTCAAATGCTTTGGTCTTTTTGCCACAATTTAACCTGTCAGCTTTTTACCAGTGACGCACACATAACTAAACCACTTTTTCTGCTCTGCCTGTCTGGTTTGGTTTTGTACCTCTGCATCAAGATGATCTATTTTAACTCACTAGCTTACCAAATATATTTTTCACTTGAAAGAGAAATAGTTTGGAGAGCACTTTGGCAGGCATGCGTTTTGGGTTTAGCCAGAAATGGTAGGTCAAGCCTTTCAGGTCAATAAGAGTAAGTGTGTTATTGACCAAATTTAGAGTAGGCTCCTTAGAAATGTTTACCACTGAGTTATTGTTTTCAAGTAAGAAATTTTAGTCAAAATAAGATGTATGAGAGAGAAAATGATGGAGCAGTTCCAGAACAGGCAATAGCCTTGTGATTACTTTATTCACCTGGAAAGAGGTAGCTTAGGATCATAATATGGAACTGAAACTAAGTAGGGGCTACAGATACTTATATTATTTCTGTAGCTGATTATATACTTGCCTCTTTATTTGAATAAATCCATTTAATTTTTCATCCACATGTCAATATACATTGATGCAAAGACTGCAAATTACTCAGTTATTTTTACCAAAAATTGAAAAAATAAATCTGTGATGCTTGTAGTTTGTTTCAATCAGAATTGCAACAAAAGCAAGCATTTAAAGGAGTAGGGGCAAACTGTAAAAAGCCAATGGATGGTAGAAAAATGTTAGAAAATACACTAGCCCTGCAACTAATGAGCTGACCTTAGATATAACATATGTGGGTGTGACTCCCTGCTTTGTAACCCACCTCCTAAGGAGCTTCCTAGCAAAAAAATTCCCAGATATTTTGCAGTCTTTCTCTCATTCTGCCTTATCATTAAAAAAAAATGCAAATTTTTTGTTTGTTCTGTTTTGTTCTAGTTTTCATTTAAAATAAATACCAATTTTTCCAATCATGTCTGCTCCTTTACATTTACTTCTAAACTGGCTGGTGTGCCAAGCACAGGATCTGGTTTTTCTAGTTTTTCCTCTTCTAGAAAATCCTTTAGACTTGAAGCACCAAAAACCTCTTAATCCTTCTCTTGATGTTTGTAATTTCTTATGCAACCTCGAGTAAAATTAATTCTATAGACATCTGCATAATACTGTGCAGACTTGTGCATGGTAGCTTGGAGTAGGACTTCTTGCAGTTCTCATCTATGAGCACATTTGGTAAGTGAGGAAGAGTATCTCAGACTTGAGGATCTGGTAGGATGTTCTCCACAGCTTTCAGAGCAGAAGGGTTTGCTCCATTTTTTTTTATGAACAAGAGGACACAAAACAAGAAAAATCTATCACTGAGTATTTTGGAACTGAGTCAGACTCCATATTGCCTTACCACATGCCAGGGGGTTGGAAATCTAATGGACACTTACTCCTCTCAGACTTATCCATCATCCACCCCATAAGAAACTTGTGTTGTTAATACGCAGGAATACTCTTTCACCCGGAGAACACCATAGAACATGAAAGGATGTGTCACATAGAATGTGTCAGGAATATTCAAGATGATGATTTTGAGGGTCATTATACCTGCAGAGATAGGACATTTCATTTGTGTTAAACCATTCTGAAAATTATAGCGTGTGATGAGTTTCAATGATAAAAGTATGTGCTTATTTTAAAAAGTATGGATTTTCACTGTGAGAACAAAGATCAAACAATAAATCTCACCATTATACTTAAGTTTAATATAAAAATTTCTCTGCTCTTCCCGCCAACCCACCTTTCTCATTTTAACTATACTCTCCATAACATAAAGACTCTCCATAACATCAAGACATGTAAGCCATAATCCAAAGCACATTGCTACTGAACATTATTAAGATATTTTTCTGAGTTCTCTTCAGGAGTAAAAAAGCTCCTGAGAGAGGTCTCTGGGCACTGCAGGCCACCTGCAGTTGCCTGCACTGGAGACCCTGTGAAGTTGTTAGACCCTTTCTGACAAGCATAACATAAACAGGAAGTAAGTTTTTTTCTTCATGAAATTCCCATCTGGAAAACAGAGGAAAACTCAACAGATAAATAAAATGTGTCCAAACTCAAAGATTCTTCCCAAGTCGGCAAGATGTTTCATTAGTCAGATTTTGACTAGGTTGTATTATAAAACAAGAAAATCTGAATGAGTCTAGATACACATTCTCTGCAGCTGAATGTTGCAATTTAAAACCCCTTTTGCTTTAAAATCTATGATGTCCTTTAATAGCATGCCATCTTTAATGATGCCATTCTCTTAGCCTTGGAGGAATACTAGTGGCAATTGAACAAGCTTAGTTGGCCTCGAACATCAGAGTTCACTGTTTTTTAATGTGTGTCTTAGTGCAAAATCCTTTTTCATTTCTTGCTAAACAAATATGACAGAGTGGAGAAGAGGTGGTGTGTTTGCACTCCAGAGGATGGGAATTGGCTGTACTCCTTGTGAGCCACCATAAATCATTAGATGCAAAGGAAAGAGATGAAATCTACTTATAGTCCTCCCTGCCTAGTTGAGACATGGTTCTGTTGTATTTTTATTCTACTTTTTTAATTTTATTTTAACATGGGTCCCCAGATTTGTCATAAAAACTTGCAGCACTTCAGTAGAGGGCATAAAACCTGAATCTCATTAGAGTTTCTATATGTGTATGTGCAATCTTAGAGATGTCTTTTGGTCTAAGATCTATACAGGTACCGGATCAGGTTCATCTGCTGATTTTCTGTAATTTTTATTTTCTTTCACTTTTTTGAAATGAAAGCATTTTGCTATTAATTGCCTCCTATCATGTAAATGAGTTTTACTCAATATACAAAGACTTTTTAGATATTTTCATAAAGTTTGCTTTCTACCTGTGTCAGCCAAAACCAGACAACATGTCAAGTTTGAAAGATAAATCCACAAAGATCTTTCTGAAGAGTAAAAAATTTTAATTTCAATGTATTCTTATGTTTCAAGATCACCTTTAAAAGAAGACTGACAAAAGATTACTTTTTCTTAAAAAAGGCTAATTCTATCATATTACAGAATCACAGAATCATAGAATCACTAGGTTGGAAGAGACCTCCAAGATCATCGAGTCCAACACTTGCCCTAACACCTCGACTGGACTATGTCACCAAGTGCCCCCATGAGAAGTGACCCGCACTCAGTCCTCCTCAGCATCTAGGTCGCTTCCATCAACCTGGGCTGAAGAGAAATGAGAAGCACCAGACTCCTCTGATTCTTGGGAACCATTATTAAGAGGGGAGAGAGCACGATTCCACCAGTCTATCTCTCTTTCACTATCCCGAATGCTCCTCAGCCTTTCTACTTCTTCCTTAAGCTCTGCCACCACACAGAGCAGATCATTCACCTGGTCACACCGGACAGAGGTGTTTTTTGTAGTACCCTCCGGGACAACAAGGAGGCTCAGGCATTCCCTACAGTCCAGGCAGTCAGAGGTCTGCACAGCTGCATCCCTCAACATAGGTGAAGTTTGAACAAGTGTGATCTTCTTAATAACAGTTTTTGATCATTTATACACCACTACTGGTGAGAGGAGGGGGTTAAGGAGAAAGAAAAGTAAAAACAGAAAGACCTCACCTACCTAGACAGCGCCTGCAGCCCCACCTGCTTGCCCTGCCTGCTTGCCCTGCCTGCTTGCCCTGCCTGCTTGCCCTGCCTGCGTAAACTGCTGCGCTAACTGCCTCTCTGCAACACCCTCTCTGCAACCCTGTTTGCCTACTCCTGATCGCCGCGCACTGGGTTGCCGCGCTCCCTTTAAGTCCCTAAGCCTTAAAGGCTGGAGCAAAGCCCTCAGCTACCGCCCGCTTCCTGCTTCCTGTCTCGGAGCCCAGAGACCGCTGGGAAATGGAGTCCCCGTGCTCTGCCTCGATGCAAAAAGCTTATACTGATAAGATTATATGGAGAAATACAAGTTATTAAACCATTTAATATGGCAAATATAACATGCCATTGATGATTACATTGTACTCTGTAGAGTTTTATAGATAGGATTAGGTAAATATACAACAGAGTGTAAATTGCTTCCTATTTGATGAAAAGCATAAGACTGGATGACTTTATGTCCATTCTCTTGCAGCGGTCCTTGCCTTGATGGGTTTTTCCATTCCCATTATGCCATACTTTAAAGGTAGCAAAGCCAAACTACTTGCAGGGGAAGGTAATTCTTGGTTGTTAGAAAGCTCCTAGAAACAACTTCTTGGAGGAAGTGACAGAAACTTGCTTGGGGACAAGCAAGTCTGGACTGCATGTTGTCATGGAAGCACAAGAGGCTCTGAAATCAAAAAATGTAGAGATAAAATACAGATCACAGTCCTAGGGGTCTCCCTGATATACCAAGTTGAATTTGGTTTTTCAGAATTACGATAAAGGCGAAGGAAAAAAAGTATGTGATTTGTCATTACTGATGCTTTCTGCTCTGTTGATAGACAAGGTAGGGACTGTCACTTGCTAGTGACAGTGACTTGTGGATTGCAGCTTTGGAGAGTCCAGCTGTCCTACTGTGCTACATGCAGTTGATACAGAGAGGCAAAAAATGAAGCAAAACTCAGGAGCCTTAAAAGGGCACAGTGGTCGTGCATCTGGGCCACGAAATCCAATTTTCCTTGTGTTTCAGATCCATGTCATGTCATCACCCCTTTTTGATCTTCCTTCTAAAGGCATGTTTGGGGAGTTCCCTCTTCTGGCTGCAAAGTTTCTTCAGAATCAGATACTATTAATGGTAGGCAACTTGTTGATAATTCATAACTTTACTGTTGTCTGACTTTTATTTATGTCTTGTCATCTATATCTGTTGCCCTCCTTCAATCCTCAGTATATATTCCCCAGTATACTCAAAGAAGGTAAGGTAATCCTCTCCTCTTCTCCCCTTTCCTTCTGTCCTAGGTTGAACATCTCTGTGAGCTGCTGAAGCAGTGTTCCTTGCCATTTCCCTCTGTACTATCTTCTGTTAATGGGCCATCAATGCCTCGCCCCATGACTCAGAGATAGCTCCCTCCTGGACTATCTGCTGTTAATGGGCCCATCAGGCCCTATCACACGACTCACCATCCCATTGTGAGATGCTTCGCCCAGAGGGAGGAGACAACTATTCCAGCCTGGATATAAGCTGAGACTCTGAACACCACACCAGCGCTTACCTACTGGACTCCCAGAGGACAAGAACTACCGCTGGACTTTCTCACCCTTTTCTTTCTAGAGGATCACCGCTTCAATGGAACTGCTTTGCTTGGACTGCTATTACCATAGAGTGTCAGGGTGTATCTGACTTTGTCAGTGTTCTTGTGCTACTGCATTTATTTATTTCTTTTAATTTATTTTTTTCCCATTAAATTATAATTCTGACTTGCGATCTCCCACTGGTTTGATTTCAAACTAGTACACCTTCTTACTCTCTCCCTTCAACTAGTTATCTGAGCAGCCTTTCTTCCCATCTGATATAAATCAGTGGCCAAATATGTTTAGCAGATGCAAGAGAAATTAGAGAACTTTCTTTTGGATTTTTTTTTAACAAATATTGAAGGAATCTATTTTCTTTGCTGTTATAGGCACTTCCACCTCAACTTCTGGTATTAGGATCTGACTTTCAAACTTTTTCATGCTCAGACTCTTCAAATGGGTGTTCCTCAACAGGCTGGGCAAGTCATGCAGAAACACTTCCACTGAATTGTAAGGCCAAAACCTATGGTGTGTGCAGCATTGAAACCACAGAACACAGAACCACAGACCTAGGGTATACAATCCCAGTCTGTAAACACTGATGCATTGTTCTGATTAAAGTTTTTATGTTCAGAGATGAATAAACTTATAATGTTTTAGAAGTGCCAGAGTTGCCAAATCTCACTGTCTTGCAACTGGACTTATGTTCTTTCATCATTTACTTGCTTTTGGTATCACCTGAAGTTAATTCACAAGCTGCTATAGCAATTCACTTTGTCTTAGACAGGAAATAAGGAGCAGTTGCATGTACTTTTACTGCCTTTCGACACAAATTTAGTTTCATTCCTTTGACTGAAATGTAAAACACAAGGAAGCACACTTGAAGAAAACTAAAAGCCTATGTTACTCAAGTAGGCAAATGCAAACAAATTAATATGTTTCAAATTTAATTTTGTACTGCTCACCAAAGCATAGAGTGACAAACCAGATTACAAATTAATTGCTTTCTCCATTTTTTAGCAAAACCAAAAGAAGTCAAATCAGTGCAGTCCCTCATTCTTTGTGCACAGATAACTTTTATCACCAAAATACCAAATTCTTTCCCATATGCATCATGCTTCCCATATATGTAACTATAAAACTGAATCACAGAATGAACTAGGTTGGAAAAGACCTTTGAGGTCATCAAGTCCAACCTATCACCTAACAACATCTCATCAAATAAACCATGGCACCAAGTGGCACATCCAGGCTTTTTTTAAACACATCCAGAGACAGTGACTCCACCAACCTCCCTGAGCAGCCCATTACAATGGCAAATCACCCCTTCTGTGAAGAATTTTTTCCTAATGTCTAGCCTAAACTTCCCCTGCTGCAGCTTAAGACTGTGTCCTCTGACATAGATCGAAGAAGACAGAAAAAAAAAATAAAATCAGACAACAAAGACATATTTATCCTTTCAAAATATAATCCTAAATGAAGTATTGGGAATAATTATCAGCCTCTTACACTCAGAAACAATTTTAAAATAAATTAGAGTGTAACCTGGGATCCAAACCTGCAAGCATTTAAGTACATGAGGTTATTTTATGCATATGAGTAATTTCTCTTCGGAATATTTGCAAAATTAGAAGCCAGAGTAATTTGATAAAATGGTATGGAAAGAGAATGTTAGATACCAGTTTGATAGCATTAATGTAATCTATTTAATATCAGTCAAACTCACTGGCTTCATAAAGATGACAAGATCAGCTATTTTAACAAAACAAAATTAATCTCTAGCACTACCAGCTTGGCAGCTTTGACAGGGAGAAGAAAGTCTAGCTAAAGACTCCATTTTGGGGAAACAATTGCTATATGTTCTGCAATATATAGAAAGTAACCTTTGAACATCCTTGTTGATGTGGAGGAAATGGTATATTCTGCACCATATGCAAAAAGAGGTCACATACCTACTTGTTACCTGGGCAGAGTGGTCCAGCCCTACTGCTATTGCAATGAACAGCAAAACACCTGGAATTGTAGGAACCAAACCTTCCCTAAATTGTCACTGAAGTGATAAGACACCAGTGAGCAATAAATTTAAGAGACAGCAGGGTTGCATGCATTGCATCAGCAAGTGATCTGGCCCTAGGTAAGTGTACAGAAGGGTAATGTTAATTTTTTGTTATTCAAATATTTTAAAAGGAAATCCTACATTTAGACTAAGTGTTTTCCCTGAGTTTTAAATGGGGAAAAAAAAAAAGCCAGAAATGTGTAGTCTATCATACAGCTAAGTCCATCTGCTGTACAGTCCTAAATCCTTAATATATAACTTAATTTCTCACATGTACCAGAGGAGAGCAAGAAACCCTTCACTGAATTTGGATAATCTGCGGTTTAGTTCAACTTCTGCTTAGGCCAATGGCATACATTTAACTACTTCAGCAGAGCTTAAATAGAACAACTTCATATCTTAGGATTCAGACCAGTGTTTTCTAGACAATTTTCTGATCCCAATGAGCTTTCTTCTGAGATATCTAAAGGTACACAGAGAAGTGGTTCATTGCAGAAGGACAAGCAAAGAAACACTGAAGTCTCAAATACAGCCTGAGAAAGCAGAGAAATTACCACGAAGCTGGGGAAAAAAAGCCAAAAATGAAATTAAATTCCAGTCTAAACACTCACAAGGTCCTGAACACAACAGATGCTTATTCTGTATCGTGACCCTTGCTGATTACAACAGTTCATCTGCTCAGGATAACTATTCTCAAAAGATCTGAAATAGAAAATTTTGTATTGATGAAGACATACAATGTAAGATTTCATTTGACTCTGACATATTTTGGTTTTTACTCTGTTGTTTGGAAGGTAAATGTTGCTCATACAATACTAACTTAACTCCGTGACACAATTTAGAAACAGTCCTTTCAAAAATATTCCTGTCTCATTCAAGGTGAAATTAAACATCGTCTGTTTCTTCTGAAATTCACTAATGAACACAGTTGCATTCCTTGAAAAATTTCAATTTTGTACCAAGGAAAATATGCTTATAGATGAGAACTATGCCAGCTTAATTATTGTATTATGACCACTTGCATACAGAAAGTAGTTAGTTCTGTAAAAGTACTGCTGGAAAGGAGAACTTGGTTCTGTATGGAATACTATACTATATAATAATACTATTAATGTATAGTAACTTATTTATTTTATTGATATATAATACCTTCTGTTTCGTAAATAGAAGTTTGCTGTCCTTCAAAACTTAATGGTGAAAGGGTTCCTGTGGAACTGCACTCTAGAGCGTATGCTTACTACATCATATAGTAAGGTGAATATATCTCATCTGTATGAGGTTTTTCATAGGTTTGCATATTTTATTAAAAAGAACATTGCAAAATCAAGTATTTTCCTCTGAACAAAGCAGATGCATTTAATTATTTCTGAGTATTAACTGTAATTAGTACTTAGATGCACCACTGACTTTCTAGTTTGACTTTGCTGCTTCTGTCTATCCTGCCATCAGTAAACAACATTTTCATCTATAGAAATGCTGAAGGGGGTTGACAGTAATAAATTTTTTTTGTTTTAAAAAAAGGGTAACAAGTAGAGCTTTCTATACATCTGCTGTGTGCTCCCACATTCACCAGCAGTGGCTAGAAAATGTCAGAGATAACTCACATCAACAAATTTTAGGTGGAAAAAATAATTCACCTGGATTAGGTGGCACTTATAAAACACTGAACTCTTTCTACATGTTAATCAACCACTGTGAGAGAGATAAATCAAAATGCATTTTCTGTAACATGTAACAGAGCAAAAATGTCTTCTGTCATAAAAAGACAGAAAAAATTGCTCATATATGCAGGACTAGAAAGGTACTAAGTCCATCAATAACATACAAACGCCTAAATTTGACAAGGAAAATAGCAATCACAGTTTTTGGCAGACCATGAAACTCACCTTGGACTAGGCCAATGAATCAAAGTATTGCTGAAACTGAAAATACTAATGCACTTGTTAAAGATTTAAAGAAATTACATTCATCAGTACTAAAGTAATATAATTCTACCAACATCATAGTCTTGAGGCAAAGAGATGTCTTAATAACCTGAAAACTAAATTTGCACTCTCTTCTCTGCCCTGAATCATAAATAAAAATCCTGTCACAGTTAATTCAGCCTTTCAGGTTTCTCAGGGAAACACTGTTCTTTATGGACAGCAAAGATTTCTCTGCAATTGTTTTAAGCATATATTCTGATACCTATTACGAGCCAATATTTTTTTCGTCACATTTGTGTACTGTGTAATGAGATTACCATTTCCTCCTTAAAGGTAACTGCACACATATGCAACTTCTACAGCTATCAGCTAAGTGATTATTTTAATAAAACTCCTTTCAGAAAAGGAATTATTTAATTTAAGTAATAATACAAGTAAAATTCTTCTTGGACTTCACAGTTGCCTAAAAATGTTGAAAGCACTTTGAGCTCATTCTTGACCACATGCACATGAAAACACATACATAAATAAATGTTGTGGGTGTGTGACTTGTACTATCTGGGCATTAAAATATGCACTGATTAGCACTGTTACACTTATAAAGTTGTTACTGGAATGATTATATCTCAGAAAATTGTGTTCCAATATCTTCTGTAGCATCTAAAGAATTTTATAGTGCCTCCTTTTAACTAAATTCATGTTGGACGGTGAAGGAAAATACTACTTAGCTACAAGAACACTATGGACTAGTCCTGTTGATAAAAGAATATACACCTATACACATGTATAGGTCCACACAGAGCGGAAGTTCTATCTTCCAACAGAACTAAGACAAATGTTTACACACTGATAGAATTATATGGAGTCAAAGCTAGCCATAATCCACGTGATTTTCTTACTTTTATGATAGTCTTCTTATTCTTCTATTCATTATTATTCATAATATTACTATGTCCACATGAGAGAAGTTCACAAGAACAACTGCTTGCACAGCTGTAAACAATGTTTCTCATGAGAAGCTTGGGCCCAAACCTTGTACCAACCAGAAACTTGAAGGAAAGTGAACAAAGTTTCTTGAACCATTCTTCTACCTGCATTTTGGCTAGCTAATAATATATTATATCCTGCCATATTTGTATTCATCTATGTCTAATATCTAGAATTAAAGGCCCCCATTTTTGGCTGCCTGGTAAGACATTATCACAAAACTATTAAGACCTTACTAATTAATCTATAAAGTTCATCTTCTTACTCAGTATATGGACCGGGTATGCAACTATTTTACAATGACGACATAGACTGTATCACTTGATTATTGATATCCTTCAGCAAAGACTTTCAGCCAGATATCCTATAGCACACAGCACCAGTACCTCATGTGGCATTAAAATGCAGCTGGCAACACCTAGGCTAATTCATCAACGAAGATAAAGGAAAGTAACTCTGGCAAAAATGTCACAAGATTTGAGTGACCCAGACAAATGGGTCTAAATGAATAATTTCGTTACAGTTAACAAAATACATCAATTGAAGTTTAATGCTTAGCTCTTTCATGCTTCTCAGCCACTAACATGCAAATACAAATGTATTTACCTACTAATTCAAGAGGAGCATTCCCCACTCTTCGGGAATCACTTCTGGGACCTGTTTTTCCTCCAAACACTTACCAAGATAGACAATTCCTGACTGGAATGGCATAAACAGTTTGTCATGATAATATTTAACCTGTCAGCATCTATCTGTGGTTGAATTTTTCTTGAGAAAAATATAACATGCTATAGACTTAAAAGTTCATTCTCTTCTAATGGGGTCAAGATAGACTTATGACTTACACAGTGGCTGTTTCTTTAAATACATTTTCTTATTTGAAGATAAAAAACACACTAAAATAAAAGCATTCTAGACAGATCTCAAGTTAGAAACCCAAATTTTGTTGTGCTAGGTTTATTGGTTTGTTTGGTTTCTTTTTTTTTTTTTTTCTTTAAGTAAAAATCAGTGCAAATTCCTGGAGCAATATAGTTTAGGCTAGAGAGTTATATGAAGTATACAGTGGAAGCACCACATAGTTTGCTTTCCAGATTTTCTTATTTTTGGGTCTACAGGAAATTTAAAGCACTTCTGAATCTTTAGTCTTTACTTAAGTCAAAATAATGGTACTATAAAGGTATGTTTAAACGTCTTCTTATCACATGTCCTTTGGAAAAGATTTATTAAATATTGCTGAACAGTCATTTTTCTCCATAGGTTCATCTGTCCAAAGTCTAAGCAGGCTATTTGAAATTTCAATCACTTTTAATGGAATGGTAGTTCCTGCATCACTGTGATAGAAACATCTGTATTTTATTCCAGAAGCATGGCTGCTAAAACATTTTTTCTCACTGAAAACTAGTCTGTGAGAACTTAATTTTGTTCACCTAAAAATTCCACTTGTATGACCTTTTCACTAAAATCTACATGCAGCATCCTTTAGACTGGGAGGGAACAGATACTAAACTAAATCCCAGAAAGGAGCGAGTACATCACTGTCACATTAGCAGATGCTTTGAGAACTGCTGAGAACTATTCTCTTTCAAAGCAAAAAATACAAAATGCAGGCAAATTAAAGCCAAACATGAAGTTATACCCTCAGAATAAATACATGTTCTGAAGTTGTCTCCTACTCTTTTGCAGAAGAAACTCGCACAGTAAGTATGTCATGCTTGTACTTAGAGTGATTTACTACAGTCAGTACATTAGCCCTACAAAGAGATGAAACTGGTGCCAAATAAGAAATACAAAACACGTCTCACATTTCACACAGGCAGAACAACATTCATATGTGTGTGCATTTATGTGTATATATATGTATATATAAAATATATCTATTATACATAAGCAATATCTAGACACCATTTATATTAGATACTTACATATTTTACATGTATTTTACATGTTAGTATGTATTATTATATGCATTATGTAATAAGATCTTATATAATACAGAATCTATAGTATAATAACCTCACCATTTTTCAAGTTAGAAGGGACCTCTGGAGATCATCCAGTCCAACTCCCCTGCCAAAGCAGGTAACACAGCAACTTGACCAAGTGGGTTTTGAATGTTTCCAGAGAGGGAGATTCCACGACCTCCCTGGGCAGCCTGTTCCAGTACTCTGCCACACTCAATGTAAAGAAATTCTTTCTCGTGTTGAGATGGAACTTCCTGTGTTTTAGTTTATGGCCCTTGTTCTTGTCCTGTGACTGGGCACCACTGACAAGAGTCTGGAACCATCTTCTTGACATCCACATTTGAGATATTTGCATGTATTCATGAGATCCCCTCAGGCCCACGTCCCGCAGTCTCTCCTCATATAAGAGACGCTCCAAACCCTTAATCAATCATCTTTGTGGCCTCTACTGGACCCTCTCCAGTTGTTCCTTGTCTCTTTTGAACTGTGGACTCCAGAATTGAACACAACACTCCAGATGTTGCCTCAGTAGCAAGGAGTAGAGGAAGGACAATCACCTCCCTGGACCTGCTGGCCACACTCTGCCCAATGCACCCCGGGTACTGTTGGCCCTCCTGGTAGCAAGGGCACACTGCCAGCTCACAGTCAGCTTGTCATCCATCCTTCTCTGCAGAGCTACTATCAGATCAGGCCCCAACCTGTACTGGTATTTGGGGTTATTCCTCCCCAGGTGCAGGACTCAATGCTTGCTTTTGTTGAACCTCATTAGGTTTTCTCTGCCCAACTCTCCAGCCTATCACGATCCTCCCAAAAGGGGCACAGCTTTCAGGTGTATCAGCCAGTCCCCTCAGTTTTGTATTGCCAGCAAACTTAATTAGGGTGTATTCTGTCCCTTTGTCCAGGTCAGCTTGTCATCCATCCTTCTCTGCAGAGCTACTATCAGATCAGGCCCCAACCTGTACTGGTATTTGGGGTTATTCCTCCCCAGGTGCAGGACTCAATGCTTGCTTTTGTTGAACCTCATTAGGTTTTCTCTGCCCAACTCTCCAGCCTATCACGATCCTCCCAAAAGGGGCACAGCTTTCAGGTGTATCAGCCAGTCCCCTCAGTTTTGTATTGCCAGCAAACTTAATTAGGGTGTATTCTGTCCCTTTGTCCAGGTCACTGATAAACATGCTGAATGAGACTCGGCCCAGCCTGGATCCCTTGAGAACATCACTGACTACAGGCCTCCAGCTGGATTCTACTCCACTGATCATGACCCTCTGAGCTCTGCCATTCAGCCAGTTCTTGATCCACCTCACGGTCCATTCATCCAACCACATTTTCTGAGCTTGCCTGTGAGGATGTTATGGGAGGCAGTGTCAAAAGCCTTGCTGAAATCACAGTAAACATCCACTGCTCTCCCTCCACCAACCCATAATACATATATTATGTATGTATTTTATACATATATATATATATATGAGTCATGGTCTTCATGAACAAAGATATGGGAAGGGCTCTACCCACGCTTGCTGCAAGCGTGCTGATGGCTGAAAAGGCCAATGCAGGACAGGCAAGTCCGGTTGCAAAAGGCACAGTGGAAAGTCTCCTTAGGTGGTATTGATGAGGCATGATTCTTTCTGCATTATCTTTTCTCCTTGAGACTGATTCTACATGCATTCTCAAAGGAGGCAGCAGCACTATGAATAGTGTGTCTCCATGTCTCTTGACTGGAGGCCAGAGTGGACCGCTGATGACAGTCAATATGACCAACACTGAGATGTTGTTTCAGGGAGTCCTTGTATCTCCTCTTTGGGGCTCCTCTGTTGCAGCAGCCAGTGGCACAATCTTAGGGAGGCAGTGATCCTTCATCCTGGAGACGTGCCCTGCCCAGCGCAGCTGCGTCCTCAGCAGCATGGCCTCAATACTGGTGACCCCTGCCTGCTCAAGGACAGTAACATCAGTCCAGTGGATGTTTAGGATTGTGCAGAGGCAGCGCTGATGGAAGCGTTCGAGGAGTTGCAGGTGATGGCGGTAGATGACCCATATAAAAGAGTTGACAGTACAATGGCCCTGTAGACACTAATCCTTGTGTTTTACAGTATCACAGCATCAGCAAGGTTGGAAGAGAGCTTAGAGATCATCAAGTCCAACCTATAATCTAACAGCATTTTCTTCAGGTGTTCATTGCACCAGTCTTTTATGGAGTTTTCCAAAGGCTCTGTATGCCTTTGCTAACCTGTTGTCTACCTCTTTGTCAATCTTACCATCTGAGGAAATGATACTTCCTACATAGTTAACCTGCTGGACTGACTTAAACTCTGACTTACCTATGGTGATGTGGGGATGATGGAAGACTTCCTGAGGTGCAGGTTGATAAAGAACTTCTGTCTTTTTCAAGCTGACTGCAGCCCAAAAAGCTCAGCAGCCTCTGCAAAGCATGATGTGAAGCGCTGCAGAGCTGCTTCCGTGTGAGCAACAAGGGTGGCATCGTCAGCAAAAAGCAGCTCGTGGACGAGGTGATTTAGGGTCTTGGTGTGGGCCTTCAGTCGCCTTAGGGTGAATAGGCTCCCATCGGTACGATATTGAATGTAAATACCTTTATCTTCATTGAGGTCTGCTGTAGCCCTTTGGAGCATCATGCTGAAGAAAATTGTGAATAGAGTTGGTGGAGAACGCAGCCTTGCTTCACACCATTAGTTATTGGGAAGGGCTATATGAATGTACATACATATATATAACAAATATGTATATACTCCACCTCTAGGGGCACTCAGATATGCCCTCCCTGTGTGGTGTTTTTAGCGAGTTAATAGTCCTTAGTCACCTTAAGGGATGGGAAAAAATCCCGAGAGGGTATTTTCTAGTGAAATTCCCATTGTTTTGGCACCGCACAGTCTCTGGATACACTGACGGGCGGTCAGGCGCCTGTCTGCCTCCGCAGGGACCCGCTGCTGGTGTGCACTGGTGAGCATGGCCAGGGTGAGCAGGGCAGGGCAGGGCAGGGCAGCGATAGCGATAGCGATAGCGA
>VXBA01003909.1:274313-290693 GCA_013399895.1 Serilophus lunatus
CGTCCCGCTCCCTCCCCGCCCCTCCCGTCCCTCCGCCTCCGCCTTCGCCTTCCGGTCCCGTGGCGTCACTTCCTCCGGGCCGGGCGGGGTGATGGCGGCGCTGGGGGAGCCGGTGCGGCTGGAGCGAGGTGAGGGACAGGGACGGGGGGAGAGGGATGGAGGGGCGGAGAGAGGGCCGGCCGCAGTGCCGCGGTCCGTCCCGATCCCCTGTGCCCGGCCGGGGCCGTGCCCCCCACCCCCGGGCCGAGCCTCTCCTCGGCCCCGACGCGGCCGCCTCTGGTTTGAAGGTGGCTCCCTGCCCGTGTGGTGGGACCGGGGCCTCTGAAGGACCTGGGCTCTGCTTTGTGCAGCCTTTGGAGGTTTCTCTCGCATTTCAGTTTGCGGTGCATTCGCCCCAGGCCTTCCGTGGATGGGTCTGCTGTGCCTGCAGTGGTGACAGCGCTTCTGCCCCCTCTCACTCGGCCTTTGCTGCCGTTCCTCTCATGGGAAAACTTCACCTTAAATACGGCAGAATTATTAGCTCTAAATTCAGTCTGTTAGCTGTGTATTAGCAATAACAGGTCACTTGTTTTCCCAGAAGGCAGCTGACACGTACAGGAGTCTCCCTACACATGTTCGTGACTCTGCTCAACTCTATTACGCTCTCATGTTTATGTTTTCATTCCGTTTTTCTAGTGTATAGTCTTAATTTGTGTTGTTAATACATGCAGTGTGTAACTGGAACTAGGAATGAGCCAGAAGAAATAAAAGACCTAGCTCGATATTTTTTTCTGTAGTATGTTTATGACATTTATCCAGGGCTTTTAAGAAACAATGATAAATTTACTTTAGTGTGGTTCTTCAGTCTACGGTAGCTCAGTGAACACATGCTTGTGTAATAGTGTACCTGATTTGTGTGTTTAGGACATTAGGGATCAAAAAATGGAATTTAAATGGGAAGGTATTACTGATAATTAGAAACCATGTTTTTTGAAAAGGAAAACAACTGGGTGGAGTGTAGGTGATTGAATGAGTTGTTTTCCCACTGTGATCACGTGGTGCTAGATGGGGGTTTTTAGGCATATAACACACTGTACATACTTCGGGTTTTTTTGGTACTCAGTTTTTCTATTTCTGCTAACCCTGCCTCCCATTCCACAGGTGCATTGCTTGTAAGAGTTGGCCTGTAAATACTGACTTATATAAGGTCTTTGCTTCCCGCTCTGCAATCTGGCCTCTACTCCAAAGCTTGTTAGTTAGAGCAGCTGCTTTGGCAGTGGATTAGCTGCTCTTGAAAGGTCTGCGGAGTTAAACCTCAGGCCCCATCCTTCTTCACCTCATTACCCTGCCACTGTGCTGTGTCCATGAAAACAGTGTGCAGTTACTTAAGGATCAGTGGAACAGAGGAGCTGTTTGATCTTCTGGCTTTCAGCTGATCATATCCCGAGCAGTGATTCAGGAGGAAGCAAACTGCATCAGCACATCAGTCAGCAGCCTTTTCTTGCAAAATGAAACTGTATATTTTGCCACTTGTTCCCAGCCAAACTAGTTCCTTCCCAAGGCAGTATTGCTGGGATAGATTGCATCTTCAGCTTTTGGCTCGCAGCGCCTCTTGCAGTCCAGTACAAAGTTCTGCAGAAACGCACTTTCAGGCTGATATTACAGGATCCTCTCCACAAGGTAAAGCAAAGCAGCTGTTGTGGGAGCACTGTCATGCTAATGGGATCCATTGGCTGTATCTACCTGAGCAAGAAGTGCAGTGTGATACAAGATTTACTGAGTGCTGAGTGTCCAACTTTAATGCTCTGTTTGACTGCTGTGGGTTTTTACTTTATAGCAACAGTTTTGGTCCTTTGATCTGAAAGCCCTTTTTTATTGAAGTATGTCTTCTGCTTTGGGTTCATTTAAAAGGAATCCAGTTCAGTGTGTGCTAATCACGCTTTGAAGAGCTGTTTCTAAGTTCTCAGTCTGCTCTGTTTGAAAGACACAGCTGGTTCCCAAGCAAACTGGTTTTACCTCACATAACATAATATATATGTATATATATCTGCTATGCCATTAAATGTTTTGTCTGTTAGGAGATACAGGTAGGCAATATAATTTACTGATAAAACATGCAGATCAAAAGCAGAGAAATTATCCCATGGAGCTCTGGAGTCTTCATTTCTACTGCTGCCTGGATCAGTGGATTGCTATCACTGTTTAAAATTTAAACTGTTTAAAATGTCCTGGTCAGACTGATAAGGAGTTCGTACACCTCACAGCTCACCATGGCCCATGGATCACGGGCTCAGGAATGACTGCACAGAACTGTTCTCTTTGTGCATGAAATAATTGTTTGTCTGCCAACATCTGCAAGTATTTAAATGATAACTGTGTTGTAATTTATATACTTGTTAGACTTTTTTCATGAATATATGGAGTGTTGTGGGATTGAAAGTACTGCTATTGATGTTTGATCATTCTACTTCAAGCTGTTCAGTGTGAGACTTCATGAAATTAAGATAATTTGTACTGCTCTTGCCGAACACGAGGACTGCTAAGAATGTTAATGATTTTGCATCATCTGGAATGTCTTTAATTTCACCAACTATTTTGGATTTAAAATTAAATACAAAAGATGTGTTAGGAAATTAAAAGCTTTAGAAGGAATTTTTTTCATTTTGCAGTTGCACAAATAATGAATATGCATGCTTGTGTGAAATTTGTAGCACTTGGACTCCGGTCTTATGTAGCAGTAATTCAGGTTTTGATACTGCTTTGCTTTAGATAACTAATGCTTGTAAAACTTGAAAATGCTTGCCAGAAAACACCAAGTCCTCATAGCACATAGCAACCTTAACTCTTACCTGAAGTAATTTGGCTGTAGTAATACTACTTCAGTGTTTTTCCATCAAGGATTTGTTTCCATTCCATGGATTACCAGTCTGTGAGGTTGTTATACCTTGTTTAATCAACTGCACCACCTGATCTTGGTGTAATAATCTGTAAGATGGGTCTGATAATTCATGGAATTGGACAGGGCATCCCTTTCTGCCAGTGCACTTCACCATCATTTCAGAACACGCACCCCACTGCCTTTTCATCTTGTTATGTCAGTTCTTTCTTTTCACACTTGTGTTTTAGGAGAAATTGGCAGCTATTGCATATGTTCCGTGATGATATGGTTCCACTGAGTAGGCATGCACTCCCATGGAAAATGAGTGCCTAAAGGAATGACAGGAATGCCTTTGGGATGTAGCAGTGTCCCATACTCCATCCTTTCCTAAAATAATCCATGCATTATTTATAGAGTAGATTATTCACTACTTCTTGGCCTTCATGATAACGAAGGTAATCCTTTCTGTCTTTTCTGAGGGGCCGTTCTGCTTCTGTTCAAGAACTTGCATATTTCAGAATTACCACTAATATATACTTTGGCAATACAAGCAAAGGGTGTGAATGTATTGTACTACTGTAGAGCTGCCAGGAGAATGTCACATAGAATTTGATGCCTGTCTTATACTGGTCTGGAATCAAATGCATCATGGAATTCAGTTTCACAAAGCAGCATTTATGAGAATATGGACAACGTGAACTCTTAGGTACGAACTGAAACAGAGGTTTGGGCTTCAGGATTCTGGACTACAGACATAATGTCTTTCAGTTGAGAATATCAAAAGAATTTTTGTTGGTTTTGTAAGCAGGATAAAAAATAGTTCTCAGCCCTCTTGTAGGGAAAATATTGAGTTGAACTAATTTTTGAATATAAAAGGAATGTTAGAATATTTGACAGTATTCTGGCTGGTGTTAACAAAGTGCTATACATGGAATAGATAAATTATGAATTATGCACTACCAACATTTCATATGCATTTATCAATGAAATATTTCAATCCTATTTAAACTTTGAATTAAAATCAGATTGTCTTTGTAATATGTATATGGTAGTGATAGCTCCAGATATGTTACAGTGTTGGGTTGCTCTGGTGGACTGATAATAGCCTGAAAGTACAGAGGTTTATTGTAACATAGTTTTAAAGCGTACACAAGTGCACACATGCAGACTGCTGCATTAACTGAATTTTTAAAAAACCCCCAACAAACATACCTTGAATTTTGTCAGGCGTTTCTCATTACTATTGTTGTTTTTTTGGGGTTTTTTTCTAGACATCTGCAGAGCAATTGAATTGCTGGAAAAGCTACAGAGAAGTGGAGAAGTGCCACCACAAAAGCTACAGGCATTGCAAAGGGTCCTTCAAAGTGAATTCTGTAATGCTGTAAGAGAGGTAAGTTAACTAGACATAAGCAGTTGCCTTCAGCTAAAGACCAGTAGGGTTTACTTTTCCCTCTTTGTGCTCAGTGGAATAAGCTGATTCTGTACTTGATAAAAGCTGAATTTGATTTACAGAGCTTAATAAGCAAGACTTATTTTTACATACTTTCAAAAGAAAATAATTTGGGACAACATAGGTGTATAAAACAATAGCTTAGGAGTAAGTGACTTCCTAAAGGTTTTTTTGAGAATCTGTCCTTACTGGCAGCTAACAGACTGTTAACCCTGTTGGAAGGTAAGAAGAGACAAGGTAACAGTTGCCTGTGTTACTTTTAAGCCAAGTCCACATGACTATGAGGTGGAGCCTTGTGCCTCCTCATCTTCATACCAGGCACTCTTTTGGGGAGTTTTAGATGATTGAGTGTGCCTTGTTAGTGTTGTTAGTGATGATAACACATGGATTGATTTTTTTAAAATTTTTTAAAATCTGTTTGTAGACACAGGTGTAACCTGAACGTTTTCATCCTATGGAGGACATTTGTGTTTATCGTTTAGCAAAACAAATGGTTGGCAGGCAGATGCAAGGATGTGGGTTAGCCTTCAGTGCAAGGACCTCCCTAGCATTAATATTCTCATTGCCTCTGTGTTTTCAGTTCTGTTTTTTCTTAAGTTACTCAATTAGTTGCCACAGTTGAAGAAAAAAAATTGGGGATTGCAATGAGGGATGTGTTGTCTCAGGAGATCTTTGAAGAGCTACACTTAAGAGATCTTGCATGCACCTGTATTGAAGAGTTCTAGCTTGAATCAAGCCAGAGAAAATAGTCATCCATGCCTCCAGTCAGGTGTGTGAGCCTGGCCATAAGCATTTCTAAGGTGATGGTGAGGTCTGAATGCTGTGAAAAGAGGAAAGATCTAGGTTGAGACCTAGATATGCATGGATTAACTGAGCAGTAAAGATGCCAAGAGAATGGTTTCTTTATAGAATGTTAGAGTGCCATTTCTTGTAGGGAATCAGGGAGTAACTTATTAAAGGTGTGTACTTGTACTTTTGATTTACACATTTTTGAGTTGTACCTGATATTTTGTTTTATTCTAAGTAGAAAAATAGCTGTTTTCCTCATAGTGGAACTATTTTGTCTCTAAAGGTGTATGAACATGTGTATGAAACTGTGGATATCAGCAGTAGCCCAGAAGTCAGAGCTAATGCAACAGCAAAGGTAAAACCAAACTGTTACTTGCATAAAATGCAGTAGTCCATTAGTTTAGAAGCAGAAGATTATATAAAATTCAAAAGGATATTATCCTTAGATGTATGATAAAATGGATAACCTTAGTGGGTTATTATAATGTATAACAATATTTGTTATTTTTAAATTTCTTCCATTTTAATTTTATTCTTGGAGTTCTGAATTTGTCAAGCTAGTGTTGTATGTAGGGAATTAATCTCATTTATCTTAACATGTATGTACTTTGAGACAAAATACATTTTCAACCTGCTAACTGTGTTTAGCTAAAGGAACTATATTTAATTTCTTACAAATGAGAAAATCTTGTTTCTCACAGGCCACAGTAGCTGCATTTGCTGCCAGTGAAGGTCACTCCCATCCCCGAGTGGTTGAACTACCCAAAACCGAGGAAGGTCTTGGATTCAACATTATGGGAGGCAAAGAACAAAATTCTCCAATCTATATCTCTCGAATTATCCCTGGAGGCATAGCTGACAGACACGGGGGCCTGAAACGTGGAGATCAGCTGCTCTCTGTGAACGGAGTGGTAGGAACTGGTTTTCTCTTTATGTGGCAGTAACTACTTGTTTCCACTTGAGGGCATGCAGAGAATACACTAGGCACAAGCTCATTGTCTGTCTTAATCTTGGCAAAATAGTTTCTTTTTGTCCTCATAAAAACAATTTGCTTGGAGTTGTATGCATTGAGAGTTTTAGGGTTATGCTTTGGTTATCTGTCTGGACTAGGATCTGTACTGTCTGTGTCAGGATTTCAGATTCCGAGGGGTTGTATGAATGTAGTAAAAGTATTTTGTGAAATACAAATTGCCATTATGCCTTCCTCTTTCATCCAAGTTTCATGAGGCAGATTTTTATTAATATAGTTTTCTGCACCTTCTAAGGTAAGTAGTAAATTATGCTATGTTACATTAGGCTGACCAGATTCTCGGTTTTTTCCCAATGAAAATGCTACTGCATGACAAAAACTGTAATGAGATGGAAATACAAGGTGATGTTATCTTGTGTGGTGGTTTTTTTCCTTCCACTTAAGTGTACTGAGCTTCAAAAGCAGGCTTTTTACTGTATTTTAAAGAACATATAGGATTTTTTTATTTTAGATGTATCTTCTGAAGAGTTGCAAAAAGCAATACACGGGGAGGCTGGAAAGAGGAGGTTATGGACAGGCTTTGGCTTGAGGCAGCTTTCAGTTAAGTGAAAGAAAATACCTCTGAAACATTTCCTTTTGTTTGCAGAGAGGCTGTATGCTGGCTTAATATTCTCATCATTACATCTGTAAGCCAAACTTTATTTTAAGACTAACTAAGGGTGTCAGACTAAATCCTGAGATTTTTTTTTGGCACATCTGTACTCTGGGAATTCCTGGCTAGCAAAGATCTCTGACATGCTTGGCTCCTGATTAGTACCTGACTAGCCCAGCTGTCCTTTACAAGAGACATAAGAGAAATCATAGCTGTAGTGAGACAACTGTCCTTGGCTTAGCCTTCCTGTTAGGAAACATTGAGGGACTGGTGCAGAACTGTCATTAGATGAGTCCTTTCTCATCCACAGACCCTCCCAAAAGACAACAAAACAGGCATTCCACCCAAAGCTGAACCTGATCATTGGGACAGTTGCTAAGCTAACAGTGACTGTGTGTATGTGCATGCACACATGTGATTGTAGTTTATACTTTAGTAGTGTAGTAGTAATAGTATATATTATTTATACTACTAATATTGATACTATATTTATATATATATATAATAGTACTAATTTATACTTTATTAGTAATAACTTTTTTTTTAAAAATGCCACTGCCAAGATTGTAGGGAATGTGCCTGAAGACAAGTTGATTTTTTTCAGGTAGGAGATCTTGCATTTTACAAGTTTTGATATAATTAAACATAGAACTTCACAAATCTTTTATTACCAGTTTTAAACAGAACAACATACACATCCACTTGAATAACAAAAATTAAAACATTCAAATGTATGTGTTGTCTAAGTCTGATAGAAAAGAAATAACTTGGGGGTTTTTTTAACTGTTGTTTTTCTTTCTGTAAGTAACTTTATAGTAACGGGGAAACCCTCCAATCAACAGGTACATCACTTGCCTTCTAGCTTCTAATAGCACCAGTGGGAGGTAGGCTTGGAGTAGTCCTGTCATTGTGTTTAATAGGTTTGGGAGAAATAAGTTTTACTGATAAAATATATGCTGTTCAGGATTGTATATTTGGATGTAGTTTTTGAGAACCATTGCTTAAAAATTGTAATTAGATAAATCTAACATAACCCTAAGAAATTCTGAGATTTGTTCTTCCTGAGTTGGGTTAGGCTATTCTTAATCAGTTTAGAGGAAATTAATTTGAATATTTTGCATTTACTGAGAGACACGTGGAGTAATAAGATAAGCAACACACTGTATGTTGCCTGCTCCACTGTCACAACACAGGGTAGCATCAAGAAGGCAGTTATCTGTGGCAGCTTATTAGGCAAATTGAGGGTGACTACTGAATTTAAAATGTATGCCAAAAGAAGAAAAACTAATGTATTTTAAGTAAGTATTCTCCTGAAGTTGTTGATTTTTAAGTGTAATTTCATAATTGACTAACATAATCCTTGAAGAATTTAATTGTTCAGCATAAACCTAACCAAAACTTTTGCACTATTCTTTTGTTAATGCTAATGAGTATATTTATCGTCATCTCATTGGTTTGCTGAAGCATAAATCCTGAACTTGTGTGACATTGTCCTTGTGAAGTCTTGAAACTAGAATACATATAAATAAATACATAAATATATTTGTTTACATAGAAGTCGTACAAAAAAATCTGTTTTCAGTGTGTGTCTTTGCTAATACTATATTTAATGGTTTATGCTTTACAGAGTGTTGAAGGTGAACACCATGAGAAAGCAGTAGAACTGCTGAAGGCCGCTCAAGGAAAGGTTAAATTAGTGGTGCGATACACACCGAAAGTCCTGGAAGAGATGGAGTCAAGATTTGAAAAAATGAGATCAGCAAAACGCAGGCAGCAAAATTAACATTGTATGCCGTAACTTAAAGAGAAAATATATTCCTTTTACATATTACGGTTTCTTTGTGGCTCAGTTGATCCAATGCCTGGGCTACAAAATACCCTGTCCTTTTCATAGAATCATGGAATGATTGAGGTTAGAGGGCTCTTGGAGATCTAGTCCACCACTCCCTCAACTTAGAGGAGGGCCAACCAGACCAGGTTGCTCAGGAATCTGACAAGGTGGGTCTTTAAGCATCTGTAAGCATGGAGACTCCAGAAGATTTCTGGGCAGCTTGCTTTAGTGTTTTGCTTTCCCTTACAGTATGCAGGTCCATTCTTATGTTTAAATAGAGCTTCCAGTATTTCCACTTGTGCCCATAGCCTCTTGTCCAGTCACTGGCTCTCTACTTACTCCTCCTTATCAGACAGTTATACAGATTGGTAAAATTACCCCTGAGCATTCTCTTTTCCAGATGAGACAATCCCAGTTCTCTCAACTGCCCCTTGTCTGTAGGATGCTCCAATCACTTAATCACCTTTGTGGCCCTTCACTGGACTCGCACTTGTATGCCCATTTCTGTATTAAACTGGGTAGCCCAAAACTGGACACAGCACTTGGACTCCTCACTAGGACTGAGCAGAGAGGGAGAATCCCTTCCCTCAGCTTGCTGGCAATGCTTTTCCCAGTGTAGACCAGGAGTCTGCTGGGCTTCTTTGGTGCTAGGGCACATGGTGGCTTACAACTTACTGGTGTTGTCTGCAAGGCTCTGTAGCTGGTCAGTCCCCCAGTCTGTACTGGTGCATGGGGTTATTGCCCCCTGACCTGGTGCAGGACGTTGCTGAACTTCGTAGATTCTAGTTTGTCCATTTTCCAGCCTGCTGAGGTTCCTTTGAATGGCTCACTGAGAGTGTGATCTGTCCCATCACCCAGGTTGTTAGTGAAAACATGCAACAGTACAGGCCCTGGGGTGCATCAGTAGTGACTGACATCTGTCAGGATTTGTGCCACTGATCACAACCACCCTCATCAGGTCTCAGAATGTTTGCAGTCTCCTTGTGTTTCACAGTTTAAGAGGAATGTGTACTTTTAAAATGGCCTAAAATACCCTGAAAAAAATATGTTGATGTTTCTATTGATTTTTTTAGTAAGTCTCATGTCAGACCTTAAAGAATGAAAATGAATTTACAGATTTTTCAAAGGCATTTAATAAGACATGCTGGTACAATCGGCATCCCTTTTATGCTGTTTTCTTTTGGCATTACTTAACACAGAATCTGCAGGGGTTTTTGCTGAATGACTTTTGGGGAAAAAAAAATCTTATGTAGCAGTATTTTGGCACTTTTCTTAAGAATATGTTGTGTATCAACTATAAAACCTAATCATAATCTACTGTGTAGCTGATAACAATACTGTTTTTTGTAATGTTTTGATGGGTACATTGTTTTTACACTTCTGCTAAATTGTAATTTGTTACTCTGCAAATTATATTACCTCTCCTGTAAATAATTGTTCTCATATAATGATTTTGTAATAGCCAACATTTACAAATTTGCAACAATCGTTCCTGTAACTTATATTATTTTGTACTAATTTTCAAGCAGTTAAGGGGAAAAGGGATTGTTTTATGCACTACTGGATTGACTCTCTAGATGTATTTTTATATTGAGAAACAGAAGATATATTAATGCAGTGCAAAAGAATTCCAGATGTTTCCCTGACTTTCTGCTGTTTAAAAGAATTGTTCATCTTAATTGTCTCTCATCTTTTTTGTGTCTTTTGTTGTAGTCTTATCTACACACTGAATGTATTGGTCCTGAAAGAACAATCAGTAATTTAGGTGCTATAAGAGTGGAATGTTCTGAGTCTTATGCGCCAGGTTACTGCAACATGTGAACTTGTCTGGGGTTTTATTACTGACTCCTGACTTGGAGAATTCTTGTTTGTACTACAGAAGTGCTACATCACCATTGCTAAATAAGGACACCTCCATCTGTAAGAAGTTAAGATGTTATGAGTGCTTGATAGTGGCATGGATTTTTTGTGCTGCTCAAAGAAAATTTCTAGACAGAGATCCATGTCTTGGAATCTACCAGGTTTCATGCTGTACTTGTGTAGTTTAGGTTTGGGTTTTGGTTTGGGTTTTTTTCAAGCTTCACCTTTTGGTATATATCTAGAATTAACTTCATTGTCTACTGAGTATCTGTATGGCAGCTATGAGTGCATCCTAATTGACTGTTAGTAATTTGATTTTTAGAGGCTTAAACTGAAAAATGCAGTTCTTGCTACATGGCTAATCCTTAGTCTTATTTCACATGGAGGAGGATGTGAAAGAAAGGAAAAAGCTTGTGATCTAAAAATGACAGCATGGAGTTTGTGCTTTGTCAGTTGATCTATTCAAAAAGTAACAAATGTGATTGCTACAAGCAAGTGAGAAATGTGATTGCTTTCTGCATGTCTGTAAGCATGGTAAGCCTGCAAAAAGAAATTTGGAAGATACCAATAATTTGAAAATACAGTATAAATATTTATGAGTTAGATGACAGTGAGCACTGAATTGCATGGTTATGTGTCATAGGCCTCTTTCAAAAGGCCTCATGTTACTGATACAACCAGGTTAATTGAATTGTATGAATTGTATGTTTTTATGCAACAACTAATGTTTAAAGTATTGAGACCAAAATCACTAGTTAGATAATTGTGGATGTGTTTTAATTTAATTGCAAATTAGTAGAGATTTGTTTTGGAGCCATATAAAACTATCTATTACAGAAAGATGGATACAAGATAGAAATGTGCATTTTCCAATCTATATCCCTTGTGTTACTAAACAAAGGTGTGCTTTATTACTCTAATGAAATATTTACTCTAGTGCAGCTAGAGCTGATAAACACAGTAGCATTTTCATTCTGTATTGTGAATTGAATCCAGATGTGTAGCATTTGGATACTGTTTGTCAACTACTACAAAATGTGGGGAAGTAAATCTGAGCATATAAATAGTACACTTAGAATTTGATTAAGTGTTTTTAAATTGCAATAACAAAATTAATAACAGACAACTAATTAATAGTCATATTTTAATATTATAAAAACTGTTCAGTAATAAGGAAAGAGTGCATTATAATATGCCAAGAAACTTGATCTCTTACTACTGAGCAGTGCCTGTACTATGCTAATATGCAGTCCCTACACATTTGGCATACTTGGGTATGCAAACAGATTAAGAAGAGGTTCTATTTCTGCAAGTAACGTCTGCATCTATTGCTGTTGTGAGGGATCTTTGGTTTTGTCAACAGAAAAATAAAAGTTAACTCTCACATGCACTGTGATTGTGTGTTTTTCTTCCAACTTTCCATTTTGAGTATGAGTTTCATACTGCTTTAATTGGGTGTTTATAATCTGTAGGGCATAACATAAACACCCTGCATGTGTGTGGACACTCAAAGAGAGAAACTTTAAATCTGTGATTAGTTTGTTCTCCTGATTGCTTACAGATCTTCTGTTTTCTACCCCAGTATTTTGTGATTTGTTGGAGAAAATCAGTGTTCTAAAGTATCTCTTGGACCTTCTGCATTTTTGAGACCTCCTTGGCTGCATAAGCAATGCATATTCTCAATCAAATATTATCTTTTAATTGTTTGACATGAGTATCTCAAGTAATGAGATGTTGAATTTCTGTAAGACCTTGTTTAAAGACCTTGTAAGAGTGTTAGAAAAATGCGCCTGGAGTTAAGAACTGAGATAAAGGTAGGAGAAAATGCTTCAGTTCTGAAAGTGTGATTTTTTTTTTGGTTTGGTGGGGCTTTTTGTTTTTTAGTGTAAGTAGGCTGGACTCTGAATTGAAAATACATACAGAAATATTTATGTGAATATTTAATGTAGAGGACTGGTAACACATGAACTGGAAATTAAAAGAAAAAAATTCCATTTTATTTTAAAATCAGATAACTTCCATGACCCACCTTGCACCACTGACATAAGTGAAAAAGTGAAATACACTGTCGAAGGAATTGTATTTGTGCAAGGAGAGAGTGAGACCACAGTTGTTAGATAAACTTTGGAATTATAGTGAGTTCCAAGATATGGAGCAGTTTGGACTTCTGTGATTATTTGTCTTCTAAAACACTGATAAGAAGCTGGTTTCAGAGCTAAGTCTGGGATGCAGTGCTCACTTTTACAGGGAAGTTGTCCTTTGGAGAATCTTGAAATGGCACACTCAACAAAACCTGTCTGAAATTCAGAAGTGTGCCTCAGGATAAAATTGGTGGCTAGTTCTAATGATAAAAATACAAGAAAAATGCAACAAAAGTTCTAGGGAAGCCTTTTATAAGTTAGAAATAATTTGAAGTTGTGGTGTGGTACTTTTTCTTGTTGCTTTAGAGACACAGGTTTAGAGTGGCAAAGTCGTGAGGGATGCAGAGCTTATTTTTCATGTTTTTTGACTTCTGTTGTATGGTTCGTTCTTTCTTTGGGTTGTTGGGTTTTTTGGGGGTGGGGGAGACAAGTAGATTGGTTATTTTATTGTTAACAAAAGGCTTAAAGTCTTCCACTCAGACACGCACTAATTGTTTCTGCCCCACTCCTCAAAAAAGAAATAAAGGAGCCTTATCACACATTGCAAGGCTTAAGAAACTGGATATTTTAATTCCAAACTGAGCAATCTTCAGATCTCTGTATGACTTTTATATGTTTAATTGTATCATTTGATATAATGATAAATCTTGTCTATATTAAAACTGGTTTCTGTTAATATAAAAGCTGGAATAAGATGGATACGTTCCAATATTACTGCGTGTGTGTATTCAGTCTTTTAAAACCGTATATGGAAATTTTGGCCTGACCTGTTAAGAAACAGTGATATTTAGACAGCCATTTTCTCCTTCAACAGTAAATATCCATGCCTCTTTTTCCCCATTTTTTTTTAATTTCTGTTTTGATAGTATAGAAAACAGGCATGGCTCTAAATGTTACTCAAGGTTTTGCATGATGTTTCTGATTTTTTTTCATTCATACCTGTTCTAGACAATCAGGCATTCTTTCCTGTTTCTGATTTCTCCTTGCTTTCTAGACAATAGATTGTAGGGGACAAAGGGGGAAGGACTGTGGAAACAAGCACCACCCTCCCAATCCCACCAAAAAGTCGTTTTCCTGAACAATGAGTGTTGTACACTGAGTATTCTGAGTCGTGTACTTCCAAAGGTAAGTAAAACTACCTGCACCTGGTTCTTATCTAATCGCAGCTCTGCTGCTCTGCCTGAGCAGTACAGTAGCATTCTCTGAATAAAATCTAATCGTTGTTGGAGACTGGAAGGCTAACAGCAAGAAAACAAGTCTTAAGGCCTTTCACCTACTTCAAGTTGCTGTTAAATAAAAGGTAAAGTTAGTGATTTATTGTATTCCTGGCATTGCAGTAGCATCTAGAAATCCTAGGTTTGAATCAGGGTTTGAAAATGGCCACTGCTTTCTGTATTACTTTCCATTCTTGTAAATGACAGTGAAATACAGTGGCCTACTTTCCCTTCCTTTCCCTTGCTGTTAGAAAAATATGGAAAATAAGGGCGAGAGCGGCCAAGCAGCATCAGAAAGAGTAATTAAAATACAAACATGTAAAGGACCTTAAGAGACATCCAAGGCTCAGGCTTTCTTTTAGAGACTTTTTTCCTTATTGCAGAATGTAAAATCAGATTGTTGTGGACCTGCACTGTACACCTTAGAAACTGGTCATCACACATAATTAAACATACAATGAAACTAAGGTGAATATTAATTTTGATGAGCCTTTGAGGTTGTTCTGCAAAATCCTTGTACAGGGTTTTTAGAGCAGCTCACAACCTCCTCTAATCCTCTTAAGAATCAGGAGCCTATTGTATTTTGCAGTGTACGGAGACAGAACAAATAGTTTGGCTCCAAAAGGCCTCAGTCTATTGCTAAGAAATTGTAGGTTTTGTGGCTGGCATTGCAAGATAAATGTTTCTGAGAAGTGGGAAAAATACAGTAAAAGAAAATAAGAGTTTTTGAGGTTTTGTATGTGATTTTGTTTGAGAAAATTTATATTTTTTTTCTCTCCAAGTAGTACAAAAGTGAGGCTATCCCTCAGCACAAGCAAACAGCTTGAGATACAAAACTGTTGCTAATTTTTGTTGCAGGCAGGAGACTAACCTTACAGCAGCTGAGTTATCTTCATAGTAAATATAGAGTCCCTAAGAAGTTGTATTTATCTTACGCTTCATGAAAGTGACACAGAATCACCGAATGGAAAAAAACTCTGAGATCATCAAGTCCAACCTATGACTCAACCACCACCATGACAACTAGACCATGGCACTAAGTGCCACATCCAGTGTTTCCTTAAACACCTACAGGGATGGTGAATCCACCACCTCCCTAGGCAGCTCATTCCAATATCTAATCACCCTTTCTGTGAAGAATTTCTTACTCATGTCCAGCCTAAATCTCCCCTGGCACAGGTTGAGACAGTGTCCTTTTGTCCTGTTGCTGGTTCTCTGGGAGAAGAGGCCAACCCTCACCTGGCTACAGTCTCCTTTCAGGCAGTTGTGAGGGCTGTGAGTTGTCCTTTCAGCCATGAGGTCACTTTGAGCCTCTTTTTCTTCAGGCCAACCAACCTCAGCTCCCTCAGCTGCTCCTCATAGGACTTGTGCTCCAGTCCCTTCACCAGTCTCGCTGCCCTTCTCTAGGCCTGCTCCAGCACCTCACTGTCCTTCCTGAATTTAGGGGCCCAAACTGGACACACTCAAGGTGTGGCTGAGTAAAGAAGGGGAAGAATAACTTCCCTGGTCCTTCTGACCACACTATCCCTGATACAGGCCAGGATACTGCTGGCCTTCATGGAGACCTGGGCACACTGCTGGCTCATGTTCAGCCTCCTGTCAACCACCACACCCAGCTCCTTTTCCACTGAGCCACTTTTTAACTACTCTGCCCCCAGCCTGTAGCACTGCATGGGGTTATTGTGACGAAAAAGTGCAGGACCCAGAACTTGGTCTTGTTCCATCTCATGTCATTGGTCTCAGCCCATTGATCCAGCCTGTCCAGATCCCTCTACAAGACCTTCCTACCCTTCAGCAGATTGACAGCCTAGCCCAAATCGCTGTCATCTGCAAATTTGATAATGGTAGACTCAAACCTCTCCTCCAGATCATCAATAAAGATACTAAACACGACTGGGACCAACACTGACGCCTGGGTGACACCACTAGTGACTGGCCACCAACTGGATGCAGCACCATTCACCACCACTCTGGGCCCAGCCATCAGCCAGTTAACCCAGTGCAGGTGCACCTGTTGAAGCCATAGGCTGCCAGGTTTTCCAGGAGTTTGCTATGGGAGACAATGTCAGAGGCTTTGCTGAAGTCCAGATAGACACATATATGTGTATAGCATGCCTGTCTGAGCATGCTGTCAGGCTTGGGTCATGCTGCAGTTTAATCATGTACAGCAACAGCTTTAGATAAATGTGAGGATGTACTCAAATGACAGAGTAAGAGTAACTTTAATTAAACAAGCAGAATGCAATGAGGTAAGTAAAACAATGGATCATCATGATAAAGGATTGCAGTTCCTTTCAAAATGTGATGGTTCTGTCTGTCATCTATTAAGCATTGCTAAATAGGTTTGTGGCCTTGTCTTAAGTGTCCCTCAAAGTCTTTACTTTCATTTCCATGTCCTGTAGCAATTTATCAGGGGCTTGTACATTTGCTTCCCTCCACCAAAACTATCTTGCAAAGTGCTTGACTCTCTTGGGGGGCATCGCTGTGAGCATATGTCAGTTCTTGAATCAGCACTGCAAATAGATACTGTATTTTACATAACAAAACTTGAACCTCTCTGCATGGCAAGCCAGAGAAAAATGATAGGAAATGACTTAATAAAAAAAAAAAAAAAAA
>VXBA01003909.1:290721-334175 GCA_013399895.1 Serilophus lunatus
AAAAAAAAGACAAGGGTTAAGAATATTGGCAGAGAGGGTAAAATAGGATAAAATAGTCCAAAAATTACTCTCATATGCTTATGCTCCAAATTTTGAAGATAGTTGAGTTTCTGATAGATCAATTTGATAATAAATCCCAATTACTTAGTATGCTTTCCTTCCTCAAGATACAAACTAAATTAAGGCTAGACTTCCTCAGTTATTCCAGTCGTAAGAATTTTGCTGAGGGTGTTGAGTCAGTTGCCTTTTAACTGTAAGAGCTTTTCAAAAGTACAATATAAAGTCAATTCTACCAAAAACTATGGCACTCACAGATTAGTAATATTTATACTGCTTCAGAATATGAATAAAAATAGAAATTTTTGTTCCACTGCAGCATTTGACTGAAAGACAAAGAACTACACAAATTTTTAGACAGTGATGAGGGTTTGTGTGCTATAAGGAAGCAAACCCAACGTTTCTGTTCATCTTTAAGGCTCCATATACAGGAAGAAATCAGACTCACGCAGTGATCTAGTCATTTCAGAGAATGTGCCAAAATAAGGTCTCTGGCATGTGTGTGCAACATGATTGAGATCAATGCATTGCATCTGGGATGTTAGTGGGTTGATTTATACTAGTAGAAAAGTTAAGTTGAAATTTATGGGGTGTGTATCACCTCAGATTTCATTGCAATATTAAAAAGAAAGAATTTGCTACCACATTATGATTGTTCCCTTGTAAGATCCTTTGTATTTTTCCATGTGTATTTCTTTTTCCAGATTGTTTGGGTTATTCTGTGGTGATGATAGTTTCTGTACCAAATCAAGTTTTATTTGGTAAAGGACTTGAACAAAAGGATATTATTCACTCTGACATAGGGGCTTTAATAATATTTTGCTAAACATTTTAGGATCATGGGCATGTGCTGGGAATAATTTATCATCAATGATAAGTTTATTCCTTTATGTTACTTGGGCTCCACTAGAATTCTTCAAAATACAGTTTAAAATAGGTTTAAAGCTACATAATCTTTAAACTGCCTCTGCAGAGTCAAATTTCCCCCCTAAAGCACTGCTTTATGTAGGTTTTTAATTGCTGATATAATGACTTGCCTTCAATTTTATACTGGTCAGCACTTCAGTGGCTTATAAAAACCAGTTAATAATAGGTTGTGCGACTTAAAAAATGTGATTCTTATTGTTTCCTATGGAGGATCTCAGAGAAAGGGGCATGGACAGAATGGGAGCTGGTCCTGGGTGGCTGAGCCTGCCTGCCCCTGCTCACCCCTCATCCAAAGCTGTCTTCCTGATACTTCTCAGTTGGCTACTGTCCTGGATTAAAGGACTTTAAATTTTAATAATATGAGACAAAACAATATAGGGAGAATTGACAAGTTGATTATATATATATAAAATGTTAGATAGATGTAGGTACGTATTTAAATTAAAAGTCAAAACCAGAGAATGAAACTACAGAAACAACCAACAACAAGAAGCTATTATACACAAACTACTCTTTTTTCCCCGTAAGCCCTCGGGTGCAGTGATGTCTGCGATGCAGTAGGGAACACTTGCGCACACTCTTTCGAGGCAGAGGAGATGTAGCTGCTCTCTGGCGGGAGCAGGCAGGAGGACTGTTACTCATGAAAAGCCAGCGAGGAACCGTGTTTGAGCCCAACTGTTGTTCTGAGGAGAAAAGGAACAATCCCAGGAGCTGGATGATGATGTGTGCCTGCCGTCTCCCCACTGCCCCTTCCCTGCCACCTGCCCCGCTGCCACCAATAGCGGGCTCCCGGGGCCAGGGCTGCTCCAGTGAAGGTGGCGGTGGCCCCAGCTGCAGCCACACCTCGGCCGGGCTCTGGCTAGCAAATGCCCGCGCTGCCCCGCCAAGGGGTGAGCCAGGCAGGGCGCCCCCTGCACAGGGGACAACGGAAGGGGAAAAACCACGCCAAGCCCGCCAGCCGTCATTCCCGGCCTGCTCGTGTGACAAACTGCGCCATCCCAGCACGTCTTGGCCCCGTGCCCACCCTGGCCAGGGCTGGGCCACTTGCCCGCTGTAACCAAGCCCCCACGATTCTGGAAAAATGACTGAGAGACGTGCAGCCCACCACAGCTACATATGGTGAAATTTGCCAAATTACATAAAATACATATTGGTGGATGTGGAGGTTGCTTTTTTTGCTTCAGGTCTTAATCTGAATGCTCTTCTACATCAAACTCCCATCAAATCCAAATGAATTCTTGTCTTTGAAGTGGGATTTTTGTCAGAAGCAGTTATGTTGCTGGACAGTTTTGTGGCAATACAAGAAAAATGTCCATATTTTTTTGTCTTTTTTCCCTATGTCTTTCAAGCTTTCCTAGTGTCTTTTCAGCAAATGTCTGACAAAAGTTTTACAAACACCTGCCTATACATCAGGCTCTAAATCCTAAAGAACTTAGGCAATAATGAATCAGTTTATGATGCTTTCCAGTTTACTGAAGAGGAACAGAGCATAGTTTCTCCACAGCTCAGCTGAAGTGAACGTTTCATCTATTTTTTTTATATTGACTTGATTGTTACTTCCCTGTGTCCTTTACCTGTTTTAAAGAACACCTTGGGATTTTTCTCTCCTTTACAGTTGTTGGGTTTTCGTGGGTTTATTTTTTTAATGAAATAAGCTAAGTGCTGCCTTATGCTGTATTTTGGAGGATGCTTCTTGAAATTTGTAACATTAAGGACTAGATTTTTAAACTATGATTATTTCAAAGTCTGTGGGTACAATTTTTAGTTAAAAAGGTCATTTAGTAAAATGTGCCCATTTTTTCCCAGCTTAAAAACACCTTGGCTTATAGATCTTTGTTACATAAATACGCCAGATTTACAAAAAATGTTAGGATTTTCCTTATAAAGGAAAATATACCAAATAATTGCCTGCAAACAGGTGTCTGCATATGAAGATGAGAGAAATGGGGGTTGTTGATGGAGAGAACAGTGTTCCAATAATAAGGAAGCAAGGAAGAGACAGAGGTTGAAAAACTAAGGTAAGTATTAAAGTTAATTTGCCAGGATCATTTGTGCAGTAACCGGAAGCAGCAAAGCAGTGTTGACTGAACAGAAAGGTCAAGTGGATTGCTCCTAGGACAGGAGTTTCAAGTGTGGATACACGAGAGAGCTTCGCTATGATAAAAATACCTGAAGTGATGATGGGAAAAGAAAGATTGAAATCAGGCAAGGATTAGAGAGGAAAAACTAAACTATTACTGTGTTTCAAAGCATGAAGAAAAGCCAAAAAAATAACAGCAAAAATGTGCTATCCTGCTTTTACTAAAGATTGGGGTTTTTTTCCAGCAGAGAAATTTTGTGGGCATTGCAGTCCACCACTGCTGCAGTACAAAGTAAGCTCATATTCATCTTCCAAATGCCAAGCAGGCACTGAGGGCCGTTTCTGCTCCCATTATCTTTGGTTAGTGAAGTGAGACCATTTGCAGAGTGAGTATAAGAGCTTTGTTATTTTTCTTTGCCAGTTATAGAAAAAAAAGGTCACTTTTTCTTATGTGGATTGGTTTGGATTTGTTTTGTTGAAGTATATCAAGATACCTCCTTTCACATATTTTCTCCTGCTATTCTGATTGCTGGTCTTTCATTCCTGTCCCTGCGCACATGCATAGAGTGACATGAATGCACGGTGTCTTTGACCCTGACATTTCTTAGAACAACACTTTGCTTTGATAGTGCATCTCCCTGCCAAGATCAGCCAGGGAAAAGCACAAGAGATAACTACAGGTGTCTGTATTTGTATGGCAAAGTTTTAGCATGCATCAGCAGATTCAACTTTGAGAACTCCTTATTTAACACAAGGTACAGGACAAGCATGTAGCCTATTATTAAAATGACCTTACTTTTGTACTGTTAAATTGTGATGTTCATACAAAATTAGTGGATCAGGAATAGGATTCCCAAATGGAAGAGAATAACATTTTAGTAGCTAAGTAAAATAGTGTTACACTTTTAGAAGGAGTTGAAAAAACTTGAAGAGAAATGTAGAAGGTGGAGGTCGTGGCTGGACAATCTGCATTTCTAAAGTCCTCAGCGTGTACTGTATTTTCTTGGGCACAAGTAATTTTAAATCTTCAAGTCTCCACTATTTACGTGCCTGATCCTTAATTTTCACCAAACAACCATTTCTGGGTCAAGACTTTTCCTTTTTTCCCCCATTCAGTACTAGGAAGGCATCACTAGTCCAGACCTCAACCCAGCCTGTGGTGTTCTCTGGTATGTCAGTGTTAGTATGAACAGTCCTTGAGAAGGTGAAGTATAAGGTATGAGCCTTAAAACACTTCTACTATATAGCACACTGTGGAAAGAAGGCAGGAGAGTGAATATACATGCTGAGGGGAGGAGGCCATAGCTCACAAACTTAACTTTTTGAAGGCCTGGGGGCCAACTCTGAGTGTGTGATGCTTCTCTAGGTATATGATACCTATCTGAAGAAGACCAGCAATGACTCTGGGTATGAGATGCTTAACTCCAGTGAACCAGGCTGTGTCAAAAGGCACTCTTTGTGCACATACTCATCAATGCCTCAATGAGAATACCTCACTTTTAGCAGGGGGACCACCAAAGTGCCCCCTCCCCACCTCAAGCCTAAATCACTTTGCAAAAACCAGCACCTCCACCTCTCTGCAAAAGAAGCGTAACTGTGCAAAACAGCCCCCCCAACAGACACACCAGGTCAATTTCTGAGGACATATGTAAACCCATTGGACTTTATGTTTCCTGAGCATCTCTCCCCCACCACTCCCCATTGGGCCAAGACACCACCAGCAACAACAACCCAGTTTTCCAGAGACCTTTGAGTGGAGACTATAAACTTTTTTTCTTTTCTCTCTCTATTTCTGTCTTTGAACCCTGCCTACCTGCCTGCCTGCCTGCCTGCCTGCCTGCCTTCTCTCTTTTCTCTTATTCACTTTCTTGGGTGATACCTTTTGCCATGTTACTATAGATAATAACAACAAAAATGGCTACATCCCTGTTTTCCTTTGCCACTAAATTATTCTAGAATAAACCATATACATACTGTCCTCGGTTGAAGTATATTCTATTCCCATCTCTGTTGGAACAGCTGGTGAAGCAGTGTTCCTTGCCATTTCCCTCTGTATTATCTTCTGTTAATGGACCATCAATGCCTTGCCCCATGACTCAGAGATAGCTCCTTCCTGGACTATCTGCTGTTAATGGGACCATCAGGCCTTATCACGTGACTCACCATCCCATTGTGAGATGCTTCGCCCAGAGGGAGGAGCCAACTATTCCATCCTGGATATAAGCTGAGACTGAACACCACAGGAGCGCTTACCTACTGGACTCCCAGAGGACAAGAGCTACTGTTGGACTTTCTCACCCTTTTCTTTCTAGGGGATCACCGCCTCAATGGAACTGCTTTGCTTGGACTGCTATTACCATAGAGTGTCAGGGTGTATCTGACTTTGTCAGTGTTCTTGTGCTACTGCATTTATTTATTTCTTTTAATTTTTTTTTCTATTAAATTATAATTCTGACTTGCGATCTCCCACTGGTTTGATTTCAAACTAGTACATATTTGTACATGTAAACACTGATCATCTAGGATCAATTTACTTCAATTCACAGTAGGGGCTTTATCAGCAAAAAACAAAAGTTACTCCTGCCTGGCAGGGCAGGTCTTTACAATGGGCTCCTCAATTCATGACTGCCGTGCACATTATCAGAGCACCAGTGCCAGGCCAGGGTTGCTGTGAGTACTGTCTCTTCACCGTGTGTTTGCTGGGAGCAGACCTGCCTCATCCCTGACATGTTTGACTTACCATGCATGTGCAGGTATTTGAGATTTTTCAGATACGGTTGCAGGAATTGGAAGTAACTTGAAGTAACTACTGCCATGCTATGTGACACCCTTGCACAGTTGCATTTACTTTGCATTGCAGACCTGCTCCTGGCTTTGGCGAAGTTGGTGGAGCTCATGTTCACACAGTGATGTGGTTCATCCTATTTCCCTGTAGTGGTGGAAGCTGGCTGTCAGTCACTATGGTTTCTGTGCTTCTCCATTGTTTGTCCACAGAACGACCAGAACGATACCTGCCTACCTGTGTAGATCTATAATGTGCTCTCTGAGAGTTTGTGATGGTTAGGTTGGGCTGCACAGACAACTGCCTGGGTGTGACTCAGGTTGTGCCAGCAAGCAACTCCCCAGACAAGTTCAGAGCATCCAAAGGAGACACATTAAGTGGGTGGTGTGAGTATGCAGTAGGATAAGATCTGGTGCCTTCACAGTGCTTGCTTCAGCCAGGTCTGTTGGCTCAGAGCCCGTTGTGGAGGCAAACAGTGAGAGGTCTCCACTGGTGTTACCCAAGTGATGTTATGACATCTCCAGTGAAATAAGGTGATTGTGTGGAACAAGGTACATGGGTGAGATGAGCTGAACATGTGGCAGGCTTATTCCTAGAGTGGCTGTAGGTTAGAAGCATCCAAAAGAAAGCATTAGAAAAAAACCAAACCAATAAAGAGAAAAGCAGCATACACGGGGTGATGGAAAGCTGGAAAGCTGGAAAGCACTGATGACTAGGAGAGATGGGTTTTCAGTTCTGTTTAGCACTCTATTTAAGGCAATAAGAAGAGGGCCCACACTGGCACAGGTTTCATTACAATGTGCAAGTTTATAAAAGCCAGATTCCACAGTGGTGCTTTTTGTGGGAAGGAAGCAATTTTTTAAAAGCAAAACGGTTTTGAGAAGAGCTTGTGCTGCAGTTACTGCTGCGTTGGGAACAGGAGTGGGAAATGTTTATGTCCCCGACAGCACGGCCCTGTCCTCACTTACTTTTAGGGATGAATGTGCCATGTCAACGGTACCGAAACCCGGAGAAGGGTCTTTACTTCCTCCCGTCAGGAGCTGGAAACAGTGTCCTATGGCCACAGGGCCCCCTGCGCTACCCTCATTCCCTGGCCAGCCCGGCCGGGCGCCACAGATCCTCCGCCCCTCCCGCCGCGTCCCCGCAGGCACCGGGCCGGGAGGGCTCGGGGGGTGCGTGGAGCGGCCCAGGGGGCGTGGCTTCACAGCAGCCGGCCCCGCCCCCGCCCCTTGGCTCCGGCCGGACTCTGATTTGCATATTCCCCGCCCTGTCCCGCTCTGCGCCAATGGGGGCGCGGGGGCGGCCGCCTCATTAGCATGCGCACCTCTGCCCTGGGCGCGGAGCCGGCGCGGCTGCGGGAGCGAGGTTCGGGCGGGGTGAGGGGCGCCGAGTGCAGCCACGGAGCCGCGGCCGCCGAGGGTCCACGGGGCCGGCACCGTCACCGCCACGGCCTCCCCTGCGCTATGCCCACGGGGCTGAGATGAGCGGCGCCGAGCGGCGCTGCGGGCTGTGCGCGGCGCGCGGCGCGGGCGGGCGGCGGAGGGCTGACTTCCCGCTGAGGAAGCCTTAGAACCGCGCCGAGCTGAGGCGCTTTTTTTTTTTGTCCTCCTTGTTTTTCTCGTTTTGCGCATTTTTTCCGGTAGCTGGCGGGACTCAGTCTGCGGAGGGCGCCGGCGGAGAAGCGTCAGGCCGAGCCGAGGCGGGCCGCGCCGGGCCGGGGGGGGCTGGGCGGCCGGCAATGCAGTGCCTCGCTCTATTTGGCCTCGTCGCCTGGGGCCTGGGGAGCTGGGCCGGACCCAGCGGCGGAGCGTCCCCCCCGCCCTGCCCGGCCTCCTGCAGCTGTGACGGCGACCGCGGCGTGGACTGCTCCGGGCGGGGGCTGGTGGCCGTGCCCCCGGGACTCAGCGCATTCACCCAAGCCCTGTGAGTCGGAGCGGGGGCCGGGCTGGGGCTGGGGCCGGGCGGGCAGGTAGCCGCGGTGTAGAGGTGCCTGGGGCGGGCACTCCCCACAGTCGCGTGTGGATGCGGGGGTTGTTGCTGCGGCTCTTAACGCGGCTGCGCTGCCCCGGCCCGGTCCGCGGCGGGGCCGCCGGGCAGGGCCCAGTCCCGCCGGGGCAGGTGAGCGCAGCGGGGACACAGGCGGCACCGCTGGGCTCCGGCGGGCAGGCCTGAGCCGCCCGGCCCCGAAAGGCTCGGCCTCGGAGATTTAAAGGGCTGAGAGGAACCTACTCGTGCGTGTCCTCTGGCAGCGAGAGGGGAGTTCCCGGGGAGTTCGCCGGGGCCCGAGTCAGTGCCGATGCCGTCCTGAGCCGGGGGGGAGCTGCTGCCAGCACATGTGGGCGCTCCGCGGGAGATCGCCGTGAATCATCTTCATCCTCGATTTGCTACAGAAACTAGTTCCCGGGCCAGCCAGTTTTCTCCCCAAAGTCGGGGCGTTTTCATTCCGAAACACGCACAAATCTAGTTAAATAAGGTGTCTTCGCTTTTACAAAATCTCTCGTTGTAGTGAAGCACAGGGGAACCTTGGAAAAAAAAAAGAAAAAACTAAAAAGCCTCAAAGGATTATCGAGTTTTGCTTGCAGATGGAGAAAATATAAACTCTTAAAACACTTTCTCCCGTGTTCTGTGATAATATTGTAAAGCAGGCACAAACTTGTGAGTTTTGGTAACTTTATTATTAAAATTTTGATTGAGGAATGAACGCTGTTCTGTAGAGACATGACCGAAGAGGGATTTTCAGCTTTCAGTATGGTAGCTCTGCTAATCTAGAAACTTGTTATGTTTCACAATAAAACCTGCCAGTCTTGCCCCACTTCTCAGTGCAGATTTCACAGGGTGGAGCCAGGTCTCGTATGGGCCAGTGGTCAAGTCTGGTATTACTAAAGCTTTACTGCGTCTACAACATGTAACATGGCACATTACGGCAAATGATGGCGTGTGCTTTCAGATCGGTATTAAATTGTTGTTTCGTTAGAATACAACAGTTGTGAAAATAGCGCCTCTTTTTCTTTCTCTATTTGCCTACACTTAGTATGAAAAGGGAGTCTGATTCTTGTTTACTGGAAGTTTTGTTTACTGAAGTTTCCAATTTTTCCTACCTGTTTAGATTGTTTAGTTCCTTTAGTTATTCAGGCTGAGTGGAGAAAGATTAGTGGCCCTTTTGCTTGTGTAGTACTTGATGAATGGCAGAAGTTACAGGTCCCTGTTTTTACGTGTGCTTAAATGTTCCTTTTTTTGTGCTCATATGGTGCCCTTGGGGCCTCACTTTGTGGTGGTTTTCTCTGTGTCAGAAATCGTGATTTGTGAGTGTTTTGAGGTGGGGAGCTATCGCGAAGCCTTGGACTTGCTAGTGAATTGTTTTCTCTTTCTCTACAAATAAAACAGGCAGGTTACCCAAATTCATGAAGTGTTTGTAGCCTATTTGGTAGGGCCTGTTTGCTTTCAAGCACAAGGCTTTATGGTTACTATGTTGTCTGGCTGCCCTGTAAAATGGGGGCGGTACCTCCCTGTGTGCCTGCAACATGACATTCGTTCCCTAATAGGCGCAAGTCGCCATAATGAGCTCCCACTAGAGATAAGGCTGCCAAAGAGTTTCAGTTTTTAAGTTTCCCCTTACTGTGCTGGTGAATTTTCCAAAGCCAAAGGCAAAAATGGGAGGAGACCTCCATAGTTTTCAGTGTGCTTTGCGGAGAGTTTTTGTAGCTGTTGGCTTTATATCCTTTAGACTCAAGGAGAAACTTTGTAGCTATTTCATTCTGTGGCAGTGAAAGATACTCTTGATCCTCATTTGTTTCTAGTTCCTGTTTCCTTGTTTGCAGATGCAAAAAAATGTTTGACTTCTTGACACTTCTGAGCTTAACTAGTCTCTCTTCTAATGAGATCATAAAAGACACTTTTGCAGGCAGTAGAAAACTCATTTCTGACCTCCTTGGATGGGGAAATGTATGGTTTTCCCCAAGATGCTGAGTTGCTTTATGCAGAGGAAAAACACTGAAATGAAATCACGCCCTCAGCTAGTGTGTTTGTATCATGGCAAAGTGAAGAGAAGAAAGCTTTTCTATGCTCTCATGTCAGGCATCATGATGATGCGGGGAAATCCCCTTAGCGTTGCTTCAGACCAGTTGAGAACTGTGGAAGGTGGTTGGTATTTCATTTTTACTAGTTCTGTTCTCCTGCAGTCTTAATTTCTTTGTATTAATTCTAGCGGTTACACTAACTTCAAGGTCTGCCATGAATGGTTGGGCAGGGGTTTCTGTAGAGCCTTAAAAGGTGTATCCTCTCAGATTACACTTCACTTTCCTTATTTCTCTTTATTTAGCTCAACTGATTCCCTGGCTCATTCCTTGCTTGCTCTGGTGGTTCAAAAGCAGCAGGAGAGGGGCTGGGGTGATAGCATGAGGTTATATGATTACTGAAGTATAGTTAGGTCATGTGAGGGTAGTTGTATCAGGCTCAGCAGCTTGGAAAGACAGAGTATCTGCTCATTACTTTTACTTTTGAGACACCGGTGTACTTCAAGAGGTGGAATTTGAATGAAGAAAGATGAGTATGTCATTCCAACCACAGTTACCACTGCAAAGAAATTATTGGGAGGTATACAAGTGCTCAGAAAGAAGCGGTGACAGCACTAGATCCAAACTCTCTTAAGGGGCTGGATGGGAGAGGGCTGGGATTGATGGGGTGAAACACAGAGGGAGTCAGGTGAACATGACCGGGGATAATTGCTTGATACTTTTATTGTAGGCAACCATTTGTTCTGTATAATTTAGATAAGTGTTTATGTAACTCTTCATTACCATCTACCTATTTTTTTATTTGTGAAGATTGACTTTTGCTTTGTTGCAAAATAACTGTCGTCTGTGCAAGTGATGCCTGTACTAGAGTGTAAAAATGTTGTTGATTTGGGGTTTTTTTCAATGCAGTCTACTCCTGATCTTTGCTATGATGTTTCCTGGTCTTTGCTTGATGTTTTCAAGAATGTTCTGTTAGGGTATATTGGTATTTCTCATGAATGTCATTTTGGGATGTTTAATACATGTATGAGTGTTGTTAAGGAGAGGAAAAGCAGATAAGTTACATAATTACTTTGGAGACATCTTCCATAGGCTTGACTGGTTTAGGGTCCTGCCTGACAACCATGAGAGATGTAGCCCTTGCTCAGTGCACTTGAAATAAGAACACAGTACAGATAATTTTCATTCTAGTGCATCTTACTTGTATTTTTAGGGGATGGTAGGGTCCCTTGCTTTGAGTTGTAAATGGTGTGCTTGTGAGCTCCTGGCTGCTTGACTAGAGGATAGACCTTCAGGATGAAGTAGTCATCTCAGTCTTTTGACTTTTGTTACTCATTTAACTTAATAACGCTGTCTTTCTGTGCGCTGTGTTATGCATTAGCCTTACACGATCAAGACATGGCAGTTGAGAAGATCCTTTCTTCATTTGTTTCCTACTGCAGGTTTTAGCAGAGAATCGATGGTCTATCTGGAAGTGCCTACATGCTCCCATGTTTGAGTGAGATGCTGTACTTCGTTTATATATAAATGGCAAAATGATATAGTTCTGTCTGGATTGAGCAGAGCTTGCCCGTTTTTTCTTTTCATCTGTCACTGTTATTTTTTGTAGAATGGTGATAAAATGCAGTAGAGAGATGTGAGACATCATCTAATACATCTGGTACAAAGACAGAGATATTTAGCATCCTGTTATGGTCAGATAAGCACAGTAAGGATCTGGCTGAGTTTTGCGAATGCTGTCTAGCAGAGCTGTTGTGGTGAAAAGTGAAGATGTCCAGACATGTCCTTGCTTCTTGAAAATGTGGCATAATTGCAGTCCTCCTGAGATAGGACTTATCTAATTAGAAGTTTGAAGATTTTACAGTTAAACCATTTAGTTTTTGACTAGCCTGTGCCACATACTGGTGATGTGATGGCAAGTAATAGTTCCATACTTCTTTTGGAAAGACATGGCTATGTCACTTCAATATGAATATTCCTATTCATCAACAGAAATGCTGTCACATTTGCACAGGCCTGTGAAATTCTGTGGACAGGAGAACAACTCGAGTTTGATGCAGCATCCAGTGGCTCTAGCAGATATGACCCAAGGATTGGAGTATTTATGATTCATTTTAAACTGGCTCATTTGTCTGTCAGTCTTTTAAAAAGTGGATGCTCTTAGGTAGTGCACACAAGTGAAGCTGTTGTTTCAAAGTTTACTGTATGTTTTGATCATTTTATATTTCTGTCGGTAGCAAATTTGGTGTTTTCATCTTTTCCTTTTATCCCTCCCCCCAAAAACCCCAACACTTTGCCATAGCATGTAATTTCTCAAGTATTTAGCATTTATTTTGTATGTTGAGTTCATTTATGTTCATTTAGTATGTAGTTTCCTGTTTGATGCTATGGGGAGAGGCTTGTAAGTGTCACTTGGGGGGAGTAAATACTGAGGTAAGTCTGCAGCATGGAAAAAGGTTTCACTTTAGTGTAAGCCAGCTAGTAAATAATTACCTTTTCAGTTCTTGAGAGGAATTTACTAACTCTCTGCTTGAGAGATAAAATATAGAAGATGTCATATAAGGACTGAAAAACAAAACAAAACCCAAAGAAACCTCCTCTGCAGCGATCTATCTTTGTTTTGTATTCTACAGCTAAGCCAGCAATTTTTGTAGAACACAAGCTCTTCTTTAACCAGAGAAAATTGCTGGCCTAGATTTTAGAAGGGCTGAGCACCCATATTACATTTTATAAAGCATGGCAACCGTGGGGCTCTGGGAATGTCTCTGAATGTCAGAGATCCTTTTTTCGGTCACCCTTGTGCTTTTCCTGAAAGCTTTTCCTGAAGGTGAACCTCTTGTTGGGAATGGTAGGAGCTGATGTGTGTATATTCTGGAGGATTTTCCAACAATCCAGGGTTGCCTGCTCCTGGTTTTGCAAACAACAGAGTGAAATGGATGGGACTGTTTAGCTTCAGCATGGCTACATGGAACTTCATGGCCAGTAGTTATTTTGTTAAGAGATGAATGTGTTTCAGGCAGCAGCTCTGTGCTGCCAAATTGTGGTTTTGGGGCTCTTTTCAGAAGAAGCAGAAAGTCAAAAGTAACTTGAGGGAGAATTAGAGAGATCTCTGATCCTAGAAATAGGAGACAAAGGTGGGAGAAGGGTATGTAAGAGGTAGAGAAGCGGGCATTCCTATTTGAAGAAACATGCTAATTGAAGCCACGGAGATTTAAATGTTACAAGACCTTTGCTAACAGAGGTATTGACAGCATTTCATGGAATAAAGGTCCTTGGCCATTCTCCCAACCATCTGCTTTAGCAGTGACCTAGGATTTTGCTACAAAGAAATGTTCCTCTGTAGTTTTTCATACCTGCCTTTCAGGTACTGCTGCAGTTTTCAGATAAGATGTTCTTAAACTATGGTCTGAAAAGAGATTTCTGGTCAGGGGATACTGGTTGTCAATGCTCTCCTACCTCTGCTCAACCCTTTTTGAAAAGTGGGTGTAGCTGTAGATATTTCCTTTGCTGGTAGATGGCAACCAGTTTGTTTGATGTGGAATTGCACAGCAAAGGGTGTCACAGCAGCTTACACAGAGGGGAGGAAGGTCTGTGTTGCTACATAAATAGCGTCCTTGCTATAAATGTTTGAAAGCTCTTGTTTCATAATCAGCCTCAGATTTCTTATTTTTTTGTTCCAAATAAAGCTGGTGTGTCCAAATTGGAAGTATGTAGCAATAGATAAAAAGGTGCCTGGAGAGTGTAGTTACATAATGAAAAAATGGCCTGTGATTTACTTAGCAAAACAGTTGACTTTTTTGCCTTTTTTTATTAAGTGCTGAGTTATTGTAACTGTCAGTGAGTTTCACTGAAGTTGAAATTTTCCAAATATTTTCAAATCTTATGTAATTTGTTTTAAAATGCATAGTTGAAATAGCAGAATCCATTTTATTTTACTGTTGAATGATTTAACTGTTACAGCATTGTGACAAGGTCAGAGCTTTCCACTTCCTAGAAACATATTATTGTTGCTGAAAGATTAGAGGAAATCTGTGTTTCAGTTTCACCATGAATTTGATATTATCCACCTCTTAGAAAACAACAGAGAGGACTGTAGTGACCTCAAAATTAACAGTTCCAAGTTGGCATCTGGAAACTGCTATTGAATTTGGGTGTGTGATAGTGAACTGATGGCATTGTCCTTAATGTCAGCCAATATGGTTTTAAAAAATACAGATAGTTATTTTTTTAGCAAGTGATATTGATAAATATTCCTTGGTAGACTGTGAGGGATGTGTTTGTTTTGTGAAATAAGAATATCCCTTCATGAATTTTTCCAGCCTCTTTTTCCCTGTATGTTTTTCATATTTGGTATTTATACTTACTGAGTTAGATGGAAGTCTTTTTTTTTTGGCATCTTATCTTGGATTTAGTAAAACTTTGGACATTGTTTTTTTACAGCCTGTTAAAAAGTATATTTTTAAATGTATCTTGTTTAATTTGATGTCTTCCCAAAGGAAGAATGGTCTCCATAGCATGGCAGAAATAAAAGTAAATTCCTTAGGTTTCCTCTCTGTGTTTTTGCATTTCTATCTGATAAGTACATTCAGTAAGGACACTGTGAAGTATTGAGTGTGTGAAAGATAAGTAATATATTTTCCACAGTTGAAAAAAGTTTGTTTTTTTCAAGTCATGGCAGTTTTAAATTTATTCAGGTGTTTGCTATAATGTGAGATAACTATAACACATCTGAAATATGTTGCTGAAATCTGTTTTTTTTTGGTTGATGTTGTTCAAATTGAATACTGGTAAATATACTTGTAATTAAAAATCTTGTTATATAACTTGCTTACCTGTTGGTAATTCAGACAGTGGTTTGTGGTGACTTTTGATAACTCAACCTCCAGATTTTGGCACAGTAAAGATATAGTCGAAGTAAGTTCGGAGTCTGATTTTCTTTTTTTTTGTTTTTGATCTGAAAATCAAAGTTAAAAATTATGACAGTTAATTTTTATCTTTAGGGCTGGAAAAACTTACAAAACTTAAGAATGCTATCATTTTTTAAGAAAAATATAGTAACCAATTCCTGTAAGCTTTGCACTAAAAATGAAGGAGGCACCTCAAACCATTATAGTCTGTAAGACAGGACTGAAATTGCACAGAAGTTGCTCTCTTTGGAGCAGAAAAAAAAAGTAAACTGAAGAGAGCAAGTGTTAATTATGTACCTCGAGGAAAAGATGAAGAAAAATCCAAAGTCATGTGAAGTTGAGAGGACTCTGAAGAGCACTCTGAGAAGTCAGGCCCTTGGAGAGTAAACAGTTGTCTTTGCAGTTCTCAGTTCAGTATTTTCTTACTAAAATACAAAGACTTTTTTTTAACTTTCAAAATTATGCACTTCCTCCTTTTTTCTCTCTCTCCAATTGTGGTGGACTGATAGATCTTGCAAGGACTTTTTTCACCCTAAAACTTTTAAGCAGATATGTCTGGACTTGTAAATGATTACACAATTAGCAATTAATCATAAATGGATATGCAGTTTCAGAGTTATGCAGGGGAGACCTAAACCTGTTTAATTTAGCTTAATAATGCTGGAAATGCAGTTGTATGTTTTCTAAGGTTGCTCTTGGAGAATGTATTTTTATTTAGGAGTTTTCCCGTTACCTTCTTGACATCTGCATGGTTACAGACGAATAGCCTGCCCCAGTGCCCCAGCGGGGAGAACGGCATGGCTCCGCTTTCAATAGGCGTGTCCCTGACAAAGGCAACATATGGAATATTTCATTCCCATCTTTGGAAGCAATGTATGGGGCTGTAAGGGCAGAGGGCTGGAGACTTCAGGCTTCATGATAGATTGGTAAGCTAGCCATAAAGTTTGCTGTGAGCAGTCAAAATGCTCTTGCTGAAGGCATTGTGTGCCTAGTGCTGTGTTTTGCTGTGGCACCAGCACCAGAACCCCAGATGTAAAACAACACTGGACTATTGCTAATGTGACCATGTACAACAGCTCACTGTGGTTGCATTTCATTTTTCCCTATATTTGATACTACATGATGTTTTTTCCCAGCCATTTGGGCACTGTGGTGTTCAGAAGATGCAAAAGATATGAGTGCAGACATGGGGTCCTGCTGGGATGTGCCTAGGTGGGTCAGTCTCCTCCTATGAAGTGCAAGCCTCTCTCTCTGGGGCAGAGGGTCTTTCTGTGTGGAAATGTGCCTGGTGTTCACATGGCAGAAGGGAGTGGAGGGCTCCCTTTTTTCACGTTAAAACTGGTGCTATGGTTGGAAGCCCTAGAAATGTGTTGGTTTTTTTTAACCAGGGGAAACCTTTCCCAGACTGGAGTACGTGTTTGTAGTGCTCTCAGCAGTTCTCTGAGCTGCTCCTACAAATTAGGAGCCCTTGAACCTACTGAAGGGAGTCCCCCACTATTAGAAAGTTTGATGCCAGACTTACAAGTTCTTTAAGTGAATTTTCCAAAGCCACTGCCAGCAGCAGTCTACATTGTTGTTCATAAGGCTTTAAGTGCTCACTGTTCTGGGTGTTCCCCTGGGGTCTTGGTGGCCTTCATGGAATTAGATGGGGAAACTTGAACTGGGGAGAGGAAAGGATATAGTCCTATATAAGGAGTTGTACTTTTGAGAATGCAGTTACTGATGGTTTGGGCCTACATAGGCTTCTGCCTTTTGGTGATNNNTTTGTCTTTTTGTGATTTTTTTTTTTTTTTTTTTTTTTTTCCCTGCTGCTGGTTTTAACACTTGGATTAAAAAAAAAAATAAATCTGCTAATGTTGACCAAACTGTTAATATTTTACAGAACTAGTGTAAGTCTTGCTAGGTGTAGAAAATCCATGTCTTTTTCCAAGGGCAAATCTGCTGGCTCTGTGCTAAGTGTTTACTGGAGGCAATATATCTCTTCAGTGTCCAGGTCAATCATTTATTTAGAATTGACTTGCTCTTGCTTAACTTTTTTTTTTCAAAAACTTAATTTGTTTACATGTTGCTTTTTTTTTACCTGCTTACTGCAAAGACAAGTCTCTAGTTTCCAGACAAAAAGGATGCAATATCTTGATGTTCAGAAGCCTGAAGCAGGAATTTAATTTGTTTTCAGAATAATAAATGAGAGTTGTTTATTTCTTCAACAGGATACTTTGCATTTGTGCAGCAAGACCAGTTTTTCCCTCTTAAAATTCATCAACTCTCCTAAGTAATTGTGCCAGTAAAATAAGTCTACACATTCAAAAAAGTCTATTGTTGTAACAGTAGTATATCAGAGATCCTGCTTTAAGAGTAGGACTGCTTGCATTGTTGCTGTATCTTTCCTTACAGAAGATAATTTTATCCCTAATAACTCACTGCATCGATGGGAGTAATTCTGTAACAGACATAGATAAATATCCAAATATCCTGGATATTTGTCTTCCCAAATATACTCACTATGTCCTTCAGACAAATTGCATTGCCTTGTCTCATTGATTCAATGGCATCAAGAAGAGCCGATAGTGGAAAAATAATGTAAACATAAAAAATTATTCCTTCTATATGCCATTTTCAATTAATTTGCCTCAGTGAATTTGATTGCCAGTATGATTTATTTTACTATAAAAGGGTCAGATTGATAGTGTTGGCCACTTTGCTGTGCAAATGGACCTTCCTACCAGTTTGTCCTTTGACATTTTAAATGGGAATAGACAGCTTGTGTTTCATCTGCAGCCTGCAAATGCCCACAGGAAGCACTTTGGAGGTACTGGGGAAACTGAGGATTTTACACAGTGTTTATGATCTAGGTAACATTTTTCAAAAAACCCCACTTCTTTCAAAATATGATATATTAGCTGCATTGTGTTGTTACAGAGAAAAAGGACAAGAAGTATGTAGTGCCTGCTGTCATTCACCCCATGTGCTAATTAAGTTTTAATTATTGGTGCCCTCCTTAAACTACCCAATTGAGAAGTAGCTTCTTTAGAGAACAGGTGAGTTACTATGAATCAACAAATACAGGAGTAGTTTTACATGGGACCATTTATAGTATTACAAGTCTCTTGCATCTCTGATTTAAAGAAAAAAAAAAACATTGAGAAGTAATCCCTGCCTCGGGATTTGAGCCCTGCTCATGTTTGTGTTGAGATAGAAGCCTTATGTGTGATGGCAGTGAGGTATGTTTAGCTCTACTGTACATCTATGGAAATCTGTTGGAACACATATATATCCACCTTAGCAGCTTAATCTAAGGGCTTGGCTAGAAGGGTTGAGACAGATTATACAATTTTCAAGGTTGGTAAAGGAGGCAGAATGGTTCTTGCAGCACAACACTGCTTGTAGATGCTATTTTTGAGTCTGATAGCAGATCTCTTAAAAATTTATATCTGCAAAAGTTTTGGAAAAGCCATGAGATCTGTCAGTGTTATAGATGTTGCTTATCTCCTTTCGGAGTTCAAGCATACAAGCACGGCCTTAAACGGGATCGCTTCTTAACCTGTCATTGTGAAATATTCTGGCTTTTGATTTGGGTTCCCTGAAGCCAATAGGATGCTAGAAATACAGAATATCGCTCCATGTTTGCTTTGTATTTTAAAAGCAATTAACACATGGTATAATTTCGGAGAATATGTGCAAATCATGCAAGAAGCCTCAGCAGATAAAAATCTAGAGCATGTGCAGTTAAAAACACAAACAGCCCCTATTCTACTGCCGTCTCGTCAGCACCAACTGTGCATTCCCCAGGTATACAGCTTGGAAGAAGGAGATTGTATTACAGCTTTTCTTCACCAGTGTTTCAGTGCAAATGACTTTCATTACGTTTTCACACAACGGCTCAAGGATTTTGAGGAAGGACTGGACAAGAAAGAAACTCATCACACATTGCCATATGTTACATGCATTTAGACAAGGCAATTTCCAAAACGCTGTGGTGGATGAAGCACAAGAGGCATCTCAAATGCTGAAAATGTTGGTCATACTTTAAGCATTTTTCACTGTTAAAAAGATAACATCTGTGGAGAGAATAATGAGCAATAAGTAAACTGTTGAATCCGGGCTTGCTTTAGGTTTTAGCACACTCATTTAATTACTGGGTTACTGAAGGTTTTCTTCACTGAGGGGGGAGGGGGAAGTGTGTGTGTCTAGGGGAAACATGAACATTTATACAAAGAACTGTAAATGAAGTTTGGAAATACTGCCTTCATGTTGCTAAACTATCCCACTTTAGATTATCCCTGCCTTAATTTCCTTTCAAGAAGGTTGTAGATATGTCTTGCTATCATGCTCGATTATTTCAGTGTTCACTTCCCCTGTGTGATTTAACATGCACAAGTTTAATTAGTTTTTTCTGGCCTAGGGAGAGATTTCTTTCAATAATTACCTTCACTAGTCTTTACCCTCCTGCGTGTTTGTTTGGAGAAACATAGTTGCTCAGTAAGCAACTCCAAACAAGGCAGTGCCTGGAGCTGTCTTGAAACATAAATTACACCTTTTAAATAGCGTGTTAAGCTTCAGTTTGCAGAAACTAAAATACTAGATGTACTGTGCAAGCCCTCAGCATTTCTCCCTTAACTAAAGGCCCCATGAGTTCAGCAGGAAAGCATTGGTTTATGCTGTACTTGAATACTGTAGTGGGGTCATTCAGGTAAAATGCAAAGAAAAAGACTTTTAAGTGAGCAAATAGCATCCATTAATTCAACCATTTCTTTCCACTAGCAGCTATTTAGTCATGGTATTTAAATGTCGAGAGAATGACTCCTTATGAGATGAATGTAATGCAATGCTGCCAGACTGATTGCTCCTGTGATAGCAAAGAAATACATATTTATCTTATGAAAACTTCTCAGAATTATATCCTTCTGTTTGCCTCCAATGCTGCCCTTCCTAATACATGGAAGGAAGAAAAGAAAATGCAAATAATAAAGACCAACAGGAATAAAGTGCATACAGTCTTTGTTAAAACCTTTTTTATTTGAAGTCAGCGGTAGTTAGAAGAGGGGTGACTTCTTAGTGTAGAGTTCTAAAAGCCTTTTCTTTTGCAACTCTTGTGAATCTATAAGCTATACAAAATACAATGTGATAGGGCAAAGGGATGGGGTGCTTCCGTTTCTGTTTATTGTAAACAGTCCTTACATCATTATAGCTATTTTGTGGTAAATATAATGAAAAATAGCAAAAGATTCCATTTGTCTTGGACCTTTGAATATTTAGTGCTCTTATTAAGATGGAATAATTATATAGCTCTAGTTTACTGGCACAGTAAGTAAGTATTTATAAAATTAACTGTCTTCATATGTATGGAAAAAATAAACTGTTTTGAACTACACAAAGCTATGTATGTTTTTAAACTCACTGCCTTCTTTGTTATATCCTGGTGTTTGTTCAAAAACAGCCAAAAAGTGATGACATTTTGCATGTTTTCTCACCTTTATTTAAGCTAGTCTCTTAATTCTCTAGTCTGATCAATTGAGGAATTACCAGTCCCTCAACTAAAGGTGAAACTAAATTGCTGCATCTGCTTTATACTTTTCAGATTTGGCAGCGAATATAAGATACGTTGTTATTTATTGTGGAATCTGACACCATAATTGCAGAGCACTATTTAATTTCTGGTAGCTTAAATGTAGATGTTAATAGGTGTGTTGTATTAAAAATGAGAAGAGGATATGGTTTGCCAGTTTCAATACACTTTCAGGGTGTTATTTTTTGGTTTATATTCATAATTTTGCTGGCAATAAATTGGAAAAGTTAAATGTATTAATGGTAGTAAATGATTAAATTGGTAATGAGGAAACGGTGTCAATAGCACTAAGATGCCTGTAGAAGCAGGTTTCAAGCTGCATGGCAAGTTTTACTGGCCCCACTTTACTGATTCAGTAAAACTCATAGTCTTTCAAGGTAGAAAAAACTGGCCCTCTGAAACAAGCAAGAACAAGACAAACCAGATCTTTTTATTAATGGAGCCTGGGAAGGATATAAGTGAGTGCTTTAAGTTCTGTTTGGCAGAGGGTTTCTGGAAAGATTTCATATGCTCATGTATATTTTCCAGTTTTTATGGAAAATGTATTAGATTTTTATTGGTTTATATTCTTGTGTGACTGACGGAAACTGCAATTATTTTTGCTAATGCTAGAGCAGAATCCAGATGTTCAGAGCTGTCCTATTGAATTTGTTTAGCATAACTATCTGATTTGAGATGCAATTCCTAGGTCATGCCAGTGAGTGCCTCTGATGTCTGGATAGTTTTTGGGGAGCTGTATGGCTTTATGTCTTTTCACAGAATCATATCACTGTTAGGTTTGGAAGAAACCTCTGGAAATCATCTAGTCCAACCTCCCTGCCAAGGCAGGGTTGCCCAGAGCTGGTGACACAGGGAGCACATCCAGGTGGGTTTGGTGTCTTTTTGGGCACCCTGTTCCTGTGCTTTGCCACCCTTAACATAAAGTTCTTCCTCATGTTTGGGTGGTACTTCCTGTGTTTAGTTTATGGACATATTTTCTTGTTTGCTGCGGTTTGGTGGGTTTTTTTGGTGTTTTTTGTTTGTTTGTTTCATGACCAGAGCAGTTTAGAATGAGCCATTCAATCAGTGAGAGGCAAAGCCTTACCTTCGTGTGGGCTTTGTGGGGCACAGATGAGCTGGGTCTTGCTTTTATTGTTTTACATTATATTGCAGTTTTATCGGGTATTCTTGCAACATTTTTATCAGCTTGATATGAATTTGGATTGTAGCTGATGCATTGAATACACTTAGGATGACATTTCGTGCTTGATTTTTAGAATATAAGTTACTTTTCTTGTTCTTTACTGCTAGAGAGGAATCCCTCCTAAACTACTATGGTAAATAATCACAGAAATTGTCAATAATGTCACAGGACTTGAGTGCAAACTCCTCCTTGATCAATGTTGAACTCTGTCAAGGTCAAGAATCAAGGTGTTCTGATAAAGTCTTGTGCACAGGCTTTCCAAAAATACGTGCTTGTAGTTAGGCCTTCAAACTAAGTCATGCAGATATTGCTGTGGTTTTTTCCTTCTTTTAGTATAGTTACATGTTTTCTTGGAGGAGGAAACGGGAACATCATGTAGGACAGGTGATAGTCATGAATTATTTGTTGAGGCCTCAATTCAGTGGTCTAAGGCAAGACTAGAGAGATTTTGGTGTATAATACCTAAGTATGCAGTCTGATCTTTGAAAAGAAAAATCTGAGATTATCACTGAGGAAATTACATTAGATTACCTTTTCTGAAAGGCAAGTTACTTCCTTGGTTATGTGAACAGAATTATAAGAAGCTGACTCTTTGGCATATTTTAAAAAAATAATAAATAAAGGTCTAAACTGATTTGTACCCAGTTCTGTTTTCATAAAATCATAGAATGGTTCGGGTTGGAAGGGACCTTAAAGACCATTGAGTTCCAACCCCCCTGCCATAGGCACAGACACCTTCTACTAGACCAGGTTGCTGAGACCCATCTAGCCTGGCCTTGAACACAGATCTTCCAGGGTTGAGGCAAACACAGCTTCTCTGGGCAACCTGTTCCAGTGTCTCACCACCCCCACAGTAAAGAATGTCTTCCTTATATGTAATCTAAACCCACTCTGTTTCTGTTTGAAGCCATCTCCCCTTGTCCTGTCACTACATGCTGTTTTAAATAGTCTTTCTCCATCTCCTTTGCAGGCTCCCTTCAGGTACTGGAAAGCCGCCAAAGCTTTCTCTTGCCCAGGCTGAACAATCCCAAATGTTGTTTAGATGACTGCTGAATGCACAGGTAGTGTAGAGAGGATGTTTTTAAACCCTTGCTTTTTTCGTTTGTTCAGATTGGTGCTTGTAATCAAATCATCTTCGTTCTATTCTCTCTTCATGTTGTGTGGGGTTTCTGTCGATCATAAAAAGGCTATTACAGTTTCCTTGCAGGGGAGAAAGTGTTCTAGAGATTACCGAAGCTTCAGCCTGTGGTTCTTTGACATGAAAATCACCCTCTGCTAATGATTTTGGTAGCTTTTGGCTGGACTGGCTGAGCTGGTCTCCTTCGAGGAAGCTGCCGACATGCTGCCTTTCACAGGACAAGGGCATTTACAAGACAATGAAGTGAGGCAGCAGCAAGCTGGAAGGCTTGGACCAGGGTTGCCCAGGTGATGGATGGTTTTGTTAGGTGCTGGTTGTACCTGGTGCTCCCCATCTGCTCCTGTGCCCTTCACTGCATGCAGCACATTTTTCTGCTGCTTGAGCTAGTTTGGCTTGGGAAAGCACTAGAAGACCAGGTTTCCCCCAACCAGCTTGCATCTGTGAGGAGGATATTTCAATGGTGTTTTCCTAAAACTGTTGTGTTTCCAACTTATGGCTCAAATATTGCAAGTTTGTGTAACATTTCTATTAAGTGGTCTGCCTATGCTGCTGAAAAACAGAGGTAGTCCTCAAATACCCTGTTTAAAGTACAAACATCAGTATTACATCAGTTTGGTCCTAAGCAATGGAGTATAGATTACCTTCATGCATATCAAATGCAAGCAGATATTGAATTGTACACAAGGCCACTTACCCAGCAGGCTTTATTCCTTTCCCTTCACCAGCTCTATTTTCAGACAATGCCAATGTGTCATGTGCAGTTTGAACGTAACCCAGTCCTTTCTTAGCTGTCCGCTTCAGGATGCCCATGGATGTTTCATCATCATGCTTCGTTCCACATGCCTTCGTCTTGAGAGCTGTTGTCTTGATACGGATTTAAGGGAGCTGTTGCAGTTGGGCCAGTTTTATGACAGCCTATATTTATTTTTTTTCTTGATGTAGCAAGGGATGTACAGCAAAGAGTGGAAAAATGCTGTAAGCTGGAACTTCTTGTTATTGACAATAATATTTAAAAGCTAAAATGTAACAGTATTTCAGTTGTGAATACATGGAAGTTGTGTGTACTGTTTAATGTGTTTCAGAAATCCCTGTTACTTTTCTTCCTTAAATAGAAGAAAACAGGCGTGTAATGCCTCATTGAAAGAAGCCTGTAGGGGTTCTTTGTGAGGGTCTTAATTAAGGGCTTTGGAAGACTAAACAAAAGGAAAAAGAAAATGCTACAGGGTTATTGTTATTCCAGCCCATTGGCTCAGGGAGCTGACCATCCATCCATTGGTGCCTTCTGTACTTTTCGGAGCTGAATGACACTTTTGTTCGTGGTTAACAGAGGTGAAAGAAGCCAATTATTGGCTGTCTTTTCCACAGGGCAGCTGCAGACAGATTTCTTTGCAGGCAAATCTGGACTCTTCTGCCACAAGGATGGCTGTGATGACAGCTATTTTTGTGGAACTGTATGAAAGAAAACAGATTTTTTTCGCCTTTCGGTGACTTTTGTAGATGTTTATTGAAAACTACCATGAATATGTTGGTATGGAATGGGAATGTGTGAGGGACTGGATTCCCGATGCTACCGGTGTACTTGGCTTTTTCTGTGGGCATGTATGAGTGAGTCAGGTGTTTTGTGTTTCTTTTTATTCTCTTACTTTCTTTTTTTTTTCCTTTGAAATTGCAGTTGATTTTAGCTGCAGGGGTTTTCTAATTGCTGTACAGTGTACATTAACCCTCTTATGACTGCCAGCTCAGGCTGTGCTGGCTCCTTTGTGTACTGTAGTGATGAAAGGACAAACTGTGCAGGTTAGTGGGAAACCCTGCAACTGCAAAATACATGTCTTCATGCCACTGAGGACCTCAAAACATGTTTCTATGCCTGAAACCTGTCACCTCTTGTCTCACATCCCTGTTGCTTGGTCCAGTACACTGCCAAAATCTTTTCCCAAAACTTTTATATTTCAAAATTTATTCTTTTCCCCCAAAATTTTGTTTCAGCCTCTAATGTAGTTTAAATGTGTGAAGAGATTCAGTTGATTAAAAATCAGACCGTTTGGATTCTGGAGAAGTCTCTTCCAGTTTGGGGCAAATTTTGAGCAAGGATCCCATATCTGAGTTGATCCATTGTTGTTACACTGGAAGACTGCTCATCATGTTAGCTGCTCAGCAGGCCTGTCAGTGGTTGAGGTAAGCTGCTTGTGGTGGCCTCTTTGCATTTAGGCATAGTTTAGAATAATAAACTGGGCAGCCTGTTCCAGTGCTCTACCTTCTTCCTCATGTTGAAGTAGAAGCTGAACCTGTCACTCTTCTCTTAAGTGTCCTGGCAGATGTTCTGGGCAGCTTTCATTTCAATTCATGTCTAAGGTGTACTGGAAGCTAAGGTGAATGCTCAATCCATGTCTACATCTACATAAGGGACTTGGACATCTGTCTCAAATAAAAAAAGGCATGTAGCTGAAACCAGAATAACTCTAAAGATCAGGAAGCTTGTAGAGCTACTGAGGCTGCTTAGATTCTTATGTTCATTTACACTTCTTGTCAGTAGGCAGCAACCCTCACTTTGTTGAAGGTACTGTTTCCTGAGAGAAATAGTGTCATATAGTTTCATAAATTGTCATAAATGCTGTGTGATAATTGATGACCAAGAATTTCCAAAACTTGAGTTTTACATCCTATCAAAACTGCTCATGCTTCATCAGCTAATTTAAGATGCCTTGAAAATTGCTATGCAAATGCATTTTTGGTTCTAAAAAGGCCATTCTAGGTGCTGCCATGAAGTCTATTTCGGCACTAGGAAACTATACTAGATGCTTTTAGTTTTCCCACAGTGCATAGATAATTATAGTGCTGTCTCAATTTAAAGACAGTTATATAATTTGGACTTAAGGACACAGGACAGCAAGATATAGAAAAAAAAAAAAGAAATACCCACTCCTTTGTTAGTTATTTATATAAGCCTCTACTATATATACGTATGTAGCCAAACGAGAGACACACAGAACACACCAAAAAAGCAGTATTTCCAAAGAGGAAAGAAACCCCAACTGAACAATTTGTAAGAAACAGAAGAAAAACAGTGTCTTCTGTCACAATTGATTAATAAGCCTCTGGTCTCTGTGGTCACAAGAAGAGGGCGGCCGCTACCCCAAATGGCAGCGGCAGTTTCAGACTCCCTTGTGAGCCAATAAAGGGGAGGGGAAAAGAGGAAAAAACAATTCCAGGAGCTTTTTTAGATGGAGTAGTGGGGAAGTATTTATGAAGTCATTCTCTGACGAGGTCGCGCTGAATCCAGGCAGATGGTGGCCGATGCTGCAGACACCTGGAGAGGCTGATTCCACGCTGCTCCCTTCTCGGAGCCCCTGATGGGAACTTTCCCGGAGTTGGAACACGTCCTCAGCCGCGCCTGTGGACCGCTGCCGAACGCTGGCACCCCCGCAGCCACAGGTAGGGCGGGAGGAGCGGGGCGGTGCCAGCCCGCACTGCGCCCTGCGGTAGCTGGAGTGCCAGGGCACGGCCCGCTGCTCGCCCAGGGCCCCGCTGCTGCTCCGGCAGGGGTCAGTCTGCCTGGCCCTTCCTGGCCTGTGTTCCCTCCTCTGCGTGGAGTATGGCCGGGCAGCAACCACGGGGCTCCCCCGGCGAGGGGCAGTGCGGTACAGCCACCCCCGCGAATGTGTGAGAAACGAGCTCACAATTACTATAATTTTTAATGCAATTTATTATAAAACAAAGGCAAGCGGCGCTGGGCGCTTGACTCAGCAGTTTTCTAAGTCGGAGGCGCCAAGAATCTTTAGGCAGGTTGGGTTTTTGTAACAAAATCGTCACAGGAACGGGAGGGATTATCCTCTTTCCCTCTAAATTTCGGAATTCTTGAGATATCTTTGCAAAGGTGGAATTCAAAGCAAGCGGGCATATCAAAGAGAGAGAATACACATCCCGAGACAAAAAGGAGTCTAGCTGTGAGGGGAAAAAAAAAACCAACCAAAAAACCCCTAAAAACAGCCTCTGCTAACCCAACTGTTTCTATTGAAATAAAATCTTAATTCCAAATTATACTAATATATCTAAACACTATAATATGAATCCTACTCATTTAATGAAAGCATAACTCTTAAGACTGCTACATCTCACAAGTCTGTTTGAACCTTACAGTATGAATTCTAATAATTAGCGAAAGCAAAATTCTATCAACAGCACTACTGTATTTTACAAATGGGGAGGAGGCAGAGCAGCCCTCTCCTACCCCGCCTCCCTGCAGGGAAAGGGAAAAACCAAATTGACAGAACAAAAACTAAAACCAGGACAGGTGCTTCTTGCCAGAAATGATTTTTAGTTGCATCCAAGTTACATGCTATATGAAATTGAAAAAAATTCTTAAGCGCTGAAGTTGTTGTGCATAGGGTTGGACTGAGTGAGACATTTACATTTTTGTCATCTGGCTTCATTGTATCAGTGACTGTGTTCATGCACCAATTTTGTTTTGCTTTTTTGCTTTTAGTCTTCTAAAAATGTAGGTCTTGCCCAAATTTTTGAGGCTCTGGTTGCTTTCTAAACATTGGGTGGGACAGACTAGAAGACTAAAATAAACCAGAAGAAAATGAATAAAATTCAAGTACTTAGAGTTACTGAAGTTGGCATTTTTATGAGACTGGATTTGTAGCTGTTTATGTTCTCTTTTTGCAGCAGAGCAAAAACACACTGTGAAACCACAACAGAAGATTTTAATATGAATATATATATGTACAATGATAGCAACGCTTTTCAATCAGTAAACAGGTTTAAATGCCGGGTTCTGTGTGGACAGCTTAGAAACATGGGTAGCATTGACCTTCTCCTTCCTCATAGAGATGCAGAAAGATTATTCTCCTTTTAACCAGAGGTTTGGGAAGGGAAAACAACCTGTCCAAACCCAGAAAGGAGTCTCTGCCTGGGGCAAGTCATTGAACCTTACTGAGTCTGTGTCCTGAGTTGTAACAGGCAGCTGTTGGTGTGAAACTGTTGTAGTAAATACAGTGTTGCTGGGTGGAGGGAGATGTGTCCTCGGAGTCCAAAGAGTGAGTGTGACTTCTAACGCTGCTATTGAGGTGGTTTAAGTTTTGTGGAATTGCCCTTGAAGCTGTTAAATGGAATGAGACGTGCTGTGTAGGTGTTGGTGGTTGTGCAGAAGAACCTGAGGCTGGAGCGGGGCGGGGAGACCCAGATCTCATTAAACTGGTTAGATTACATACTTTAGTGATGTTCCTAGTGTTTCAGTAATGGTTGTTCATAGAGGCTTTCGATAAGGAAAAAAAATGCTGGAGAACTTCCTCAATAGTAACCTACAAAACCTTGTCTTGGTCATGTGTGAACTGTTGGTGTCAGGTTTAGCAAAATGGGCTTTAAATTAAAACTCAGATATGTGTTAAACTTGGGACTGACGACTCTAAAGAAGTATCAAAGTTAGAATTGTTTAAAGATTACACAGTTAACCTTGGCCATTGATGATTTGATATGACTCCATGATGGTAAGGACAATTGATACAACTGCCAGTGCTGCCCTTAGTTGCAGATATAGTTTTAAACTATATTTACTTAAAACATGACAGATGTTTTTCTATAAAACTCCTTTAGGATATCTGGGTGTTGATTTCATTGCAGACATGTTATACTTTGAGAGTGAAGTTCCCACTATTTTCTTCATTCTTCTCCTCTCTCCTATTACTATAGTCTGCTGTTTCATAGTTGGGCTGATGTGGCTCTTTCTGGGGCCATACTGTGTAGAAGAGAGCTAACTCCGTGTGATTAAAAAGGAAAAGGCCAAAGCACAGAAACACACCTGCGAGGTGTAGTTGGTTGAGGCCTTAAATACGTAACCTGTTGCTGCATTCTCCTTCTCTCTCTGTGTGGAGACCTATGGACTTAAAAAAAAAAATCTTTCTGCTTTCCTTTACTGGTTTTTACAAATAATCTCAAGTCTTGCCAAAACCAATATGAAATCTATGTATTTTAAGATGATCTTACTTTGTATAAATGATTTAAAAAGATTTTGAAGTCAGAGGGTGGCTGTGATGTAACCATGCTGAAAGCTTCTCTACCAGGCATGTAGGTAGTAGCAGGACATACAAGTTGGTTACAGATCAGGGATGTAGATGATCTGAATTCCCACTTGGTTTTGTCCATGGACCTCTTCATGATCTTGCACATGTTGGTTATTAGCAATTTGTGATAAATACTCATAGGTATAGATAGGAGTATCTTGGCATAGACTTGCCCTCAGACTGCTTGATTACCATGTGTGTCATGGTTTTTTTACTCAATTCCCTGACATCACTGTATTCCACAGAGCAAATAATTATGAAAGTGTGAATAATACATAATTTTACTCTCTGCTATAAAAAAATCTCTATTTATGTAAATCTCTTAACTATGTAAAAGAAATACTCCTGCACCAAGAAACATGTTTTTTCCAGTTTACAAAAAGCCCTTCCTTTAGCCTGTAGTCTGCACCAAAAGCGTGGCTCTTAAAAATTAACTGAAGAGAGTGTTAATTTGCACTATATTCCTATTCCGGGATAGGATCGCTTTCATAATAATGCAGTGGAATTTTTTTCTGGGTTAATTCCCCACCATGTGTCAACATTGGCCATTAACCATATGTGTGATTGCTTAATGGTTAGCATGCAGTAACTCAAATACCAGCTCAAAATAGGGCTTTGCATACAACTATTGTTCTCTCTAACATCTCGATGATGGCTTGATTGGCACATGAATAGGGTACATTAGAGCTAGTTACTGTGTCTGAAAGAAAGCTAAGACATCATGTTGGAAGAAAAAAAAAACCCCTCAAAACAGCAGGTTAATGTGGTATGGGAAGGAGGAGGCAGGGGAAATAACTTAAGAGAAATGGTGGAGGAAAGAGGGGGATGTTACTTCTCTTGCAGGAACAGACCTGTCTGAAATCTTGCAGCTTTTCTGTTGCTGTCAGTGAAAACATTGTAGGTCATGCTTCAGCAAAATGCCAAAAACCTTACTGGAATCACCAGGATTTACATGTTTGGGTTTTTTTGTTTGTTTGTTTGGTGGTGTTTTTTTTTTTTAATTTATACTGAAAAAGGCCTCTGTGCACCACTGTTTCCAAAAACTTTTGATATTCAAAATCCCCTTTAATAGCCAAGGTCGGTTGGTAATCTGAAATTTGATTGCTTCCATGGAAAAGCAGGTTAAATGGTTCATCTTCAAGTGAGCTGTCACACACTTTCCAGTCAGTTAGAGCCACAGAAAAGTGGATGGAAACGTTGCACATAAGCTGCTTGCATTACATTTAGAACCTAATTTCTTTCTGCTGCTACCAAACAGAGAGAACCTACACATGCAGCAAACAAGAAGTTGTTGGAACCATTTCCTGTACTGTCTTCCTGCTAAAACAAAAAAAGTGGCAGTAGGGAGAAGGGAAAGAAAGGTAATTAATTTATTTTGGAAAGGTTATGGTGAGTAGTAGCTGGGCCTAGGACATGGGAGCAGCATTGGGCAGCTAGAGGGGGTTCCAGGCTCTGTTGGTGAGTTCAGGCAGCTTACTTCACCTCTGCACGCCTGTTTTCCCTCCTAGGATGTTTGTTTCGTCTATTTAAGCAGCAAACTCTTCTGAGTGAGGAGTGTCTCCAGCTGTGTATTTTTGCAGCACCAGTCCCACTGACATGTCGAACAGGGCCCTTAGCTTCTCCTTGCAATAGAAACAATGAATGATAAGGCGTTTTGCTCATTAGTGAGATAGCATGGACACTTAGGAAATGGTAAGTGTATTTGCTGGGTTGAAATGCAACCTTTGTCTTTCTTAGCCGGTCACAGCAGATATTGACTAAGATTTTAAGTATTTGGATATTTTCTTTCTAATGAGAGTTGTTTAGAAAAATTAGAAATGAAAAAATTGGAAAAACTGGAGATGAAACTCATAAATGCATAAATGTGCATAAATGAAAACTGGCATGTCTTGGACTTTTTGTAACTGCAGAATGGGCTGTGAGGACAGAATAGGTTTCTGTGCTTTTTAGGTTTTGGAAATTTCTGTGAGCATGTCAGAGGCAATATAAGCATACTTAAGACTGTTGGAGAGAGATGGAATCACAAGGAGAAAAATTTATATTACTGCAAAAATGGTTTTAAAATCTTCATTTCATCATTAACAGCTTTGCCCATATTAAAAAGAACAGTACCTGAATATCAGGAGGAGCAAAATGTGTTGGAACATGGCAGTAAGGATTGGAAATAAAGGATAGTTAATACTGCGGAGTTCTGACTGTTAGCATACATAATGGGTTCTTCCCACTGGGAGGTGGGCACTGGTAGTTGTGGCGACCTTGTCGGAAACTGAGAGAAGGTAAATTTTAAATACAAGTACCAGTCTAACATTAGGACATTAGGGTCCTCTTAACATATAAGTGTTAGCTAATAGTATATGTTTTATACTGTTGTACGACTACCTTGCAGTAGCAGATGTAGGCAGTATATAAAAGGTAAGAAATTAATTTTTCATCATGTTATTTAAACTTTACTTTAAACTCAAACATCACTGCAAACTGAAACACATTCAAAGTGTAGGCTTCTCTATAAACGTCATTTCTTTGCTTCCTGTCCATGATTTCTTGCTGTTGGGATTAGCGTGTCTGCCTGTATATCCTTGGATTTTAGCTGCACTTAGTGGATTCATGGTGCAGACAGTTACTGTTCAGGACAGTAGTTGTGAGGTGGTGCTTCCAGAAGAGAATTGTTTGCTTCTTGTCATCAGGAAAAAGCAAAACATTACTACCACATTTATTTCTTTTTAATTGAATGAATTGAATTAGAATTTTCTAGCTGATCCTCTATGCTTTTATTATACACTGAATACAATCAAGATTTGGGCAGTTCTAATACAAGCTCATTTACTGCCTCTTCAGTGGTTTTATCTTCATCCTGAAGGAATTGGCTAAATGAGAAAGTAGATCTAAACAGGGATGTAATTCAGCTCCGTGCTCTCCCCTGGGACTAGCTGCTGAAGCATGTGATTTAGATGAAAATTACGTTGGTTTTCATCATGTGAACATGTTCCTACAAGGAGTTGGGCACCGAATGTATTTCTTCAAGACTGTAGTGCTGCAGTACAACTTAAATTAGTCTAAACTTGAGTTTCCCTGATTTCTAGTCTTCCCCTTGTCTACTCTTTGCTCCAGCATCTTTGCCTCTCCCTGTTGTCACAACACCGTGAAGTTCTCTTGGTTAACACTGATGTGACATGGACCAAACTTGAAGCACTGACCATCACCATACGGCTGCATATACTTCTGTCCTTTTTGGGTTTTGGGGTTTTTTTGACAACTGGCAAAGAACTGTTCGCCTTGTATGTTAAGAAGAATATGTGTTATTTTTTCTTTTCTATCTTCACCAATATAATGTCATCAGGCCATTATCCAGTGGTCCAAATGATAACGAGTGGCTGTTTGTTGCTGAGTATTTTTCAGTTGTGTTGACATGCATTTACAATATCCTGGCTTATTTAATGTAGCTTCTAAAAATATGAACAGCTTCAGCCTTTTCCTAGTACTGCTGATCATAGTTATTACATGGGAATTTTATATAAGATTAAAACCTATTACTTAATGGTTTTGTACAGGTAGGTAGGAGGGCTTTATGCAAATGTAGATAGCTCTGCCTAAGTAATTTTCTAAGTGTTATGATTAAATAACTCAGCGGCAAAGAGCCCAGACCTTGGAAAAGAATGAGTGGAGCCTACAGTATTACATGCTATTATCTATCCGCAAACAGGTTAAGCTTGCTCAGAGGCAGTATTTTATGGGATTTTAAAGCTGCCTGTTGAAACATGATCTTCTTTCCTTTAACCAACCCTTCTGTCTTTTTCTCTTTCTCGTTCCCTCTTCTCCACCCTTTCTAAACTTCACAGTCAAAAAGCTAAAAAGTAGGTAGCTATTAATGAAGTGCAGGGAAGCACTGGATTTTATTTTTTAAATAGCCAATTTCAATTTGATTTTGTTGAGATCATATTTTGTTTTTCTGTAGCTAAGTATTTCATGCTTTTTTTGGCTTAAGATCTTTTTTACAAAGTGGTGTGTTTTAAGTTGTTAAACATGCCTTTGCATGCAGTGCATGAGTATGGTGGGAAGATGCAAGTGCCGAAAGCTCAGTGCAGACTCAAGTGTTGAGAGACGGGGCTGCAACACAGGATAGAAAGTGTAGCAGTGGCATCTTCTGTGAGTTTCAGGAGGCGTGAATACACCAGAGCTGGGTAGTGAGGAAGATTTCTTTGCCTAAAACATGCACATCTTTGGCTGGGGAGATGCAGTGAAGGATGTTAAGTATTGTCATAAAATAAAAAAGACTGTTGCAGCTAAATGCCCCTCAGTTCAGAGAGACTAGCATTGTTATTGTGAGTCATTTGCTTTCTTTCTGTGCTTACATCTTGGGCTAATGTACCTATCATTTTGTTGTCCTTTTTGTTCTACAGGGAGTCTGTACTTCCCATTTTGTGGTCCCTCTTTGTTGTTGCAGCTTTTCTTTAATGCAAGAATTACTGTTCCCCTCGTCCCTTTCCATCACATCTAGTCATCTTTCTAGCCAGAATCACCCTGTGGTAACTGGTAACAAAGATGTTTAAGATGAATCTTAGAGGGCTCAGGTTTCTTTATGGTATAGGCAGTACTAAAATGAGTAAAAATTAAAATGAGAGGGAAGGTTACCTATTCCTGTAGGAGACACTGTGACATGCTGAGGATTGCATCTAATTCTGTTTTGTGTGATGCACTGATGAAAACTGTGACTGAAGCCACTTTCAGAAGAGTTTCTATTTACAAAATGTGCAACAATTAGTAAGTTGCCATTCAAGTGACAAAGTATTTATGCTCATACTGAAGCCTGGGAAAGTTTGACTTTAACTAGTGGTAAAATAAAGAATTTTTAAAAAAGAAACCAAGAACTGGAATTCTTGCATAGGAGTATAATAAAAAGTTTAAGCACATATTTCCTAGTTCATATTTCTCAAGTCTCTGGCTTTATTCAAGGTGAGATGTGGTGCTTTATGTTTTTTACTGTGTCTGTCAAAGGTGCTTTCCTTTTCCATGGAAAATGGACACAACAGCTTTAAGGGGAAAAAACCAGCCTTTTCATTTTCCTACAGGATCAGAACTCTCATTAGATGCCTGTTTTCAACAGAGGAAAGCTTTTGTAGCTTTTACTGTCCTTGCCAGTTAGTGTAAGTGTTTTTTTCAAGGCTTTAAAGTGTTTCCGTGCTAGGTGAAAGCAGGGAATTTTCCTGAACCAAGCTGGAAATTAAGATTCAAGTAGTTGTCAGAATAACCTGAAGGGATATATTTGAGCATGCTGGAGACAGCAACTGACTGCTGGAGTACCATAGCTTGATTTTTCAACTTTTAACTGTAAAAATTAGTATCTGCAGTAGCTGGGATGGTGAAATAACATTTACAGTAGTTAATATAGTACTAGTACATACTGCTAGTTTTAGTTGGTTTTATTCTTTTCTGTAGTACCTTCCTGGAAGGACAAAGCTTCTGACAGAGTGTGAGAAACTTTATCATTTAAAAACTGCAGCCACGGCAGCAACAACACTGTAGAAGGGGAGTTCAGTTGTGTTTGTTTTCTAGTGTTGCTTTTCTTCTACCTGAAATGGTGAAACTAATTGTAACTCCAAGGCTGTGATTCATGTTATCCCTGAGATGCAACCTCTTCTTGCTAAAGATGTTACCACCTTTTGCAGCTGATCATTTTAGTTTCAATGCCAGCTTCTTGCCCCATCATGCCCTTCAGTTTCCAGAGATGGGGCATCTACCACCTCTGCCTTGGTAGGTTAGTGAGTGAAGAGTTAGCCTGGCTGCTTAGTACAGATAAATCCAGATAATGGCTATGCTGAACGGTGCAGATCTACGCAGCTTCTCCTTCATTTTCCTTATGAATCTAAAGTATAAACCCATGGAATTATGGTCATCTTTTCTCTCTTTGAGCTGTTGTGTCTATTTTATGCTTTCCAAGGCAAATGTCCCAAATTAAGGATGGGTCTGAATTCAAGTCAGATCTGTAGTTTGCTGGGCTGACAGGCCATACTGAAACTTGAAATATGCCTTTCGGATGCTGAGTCTGAACATCAGTGTACCAATAAAATTTAGGGCAAATGTATGGAGATTTTGGTGTCTTGTTTGTTGGGAGTTTGTGTGCCTGTGTGTTTGGTGGCAATTGAAAGGCTTAGAGGTGTTGTGCTGTCCGTGGGGGACTTACATCTGGATGTAACAACCCTTTACATGGTGGGTCTTTTAGCTTAGTCCTGCTGAAATGGGGCCTTAGGCAACTGCTGAGGTTCCTTCTGTTGTGTGATAGTATCATTCCCAGGGACACTACTAGAGGTTGGGAAAGGACTATTAGTAGTCATTTTGGTAATTCTTAGAACTTTATCTTCTATATTATGACCTGAAATATAGACCTGAGATCTTTTTAGTCGAGGTGGAGGAGCAGGTGGAGTAGGACAGTTTCTCAGTGGAGTTTTCTGTGACATATCCAAGGCCCATACTAATATTTACCTTTATTAAATGAACAGCCTCCTTGATACTGCATAGACTGATTTTTTTTAAATTTTTTTTTTTTAAATTTCAGGAATAGTAAACCCACTATTTTCTAAAATACAAGCAGTAGAAACTTAGCAAGGGCTGGTTTTGTTTTGGACTGTGAGTATAGAGGATTGTTTGTCATCATTTTGTCATAATATATGGTGCTAGTGCATTTTTGTTGCAACTCTTCTGTTGAGCTCTTCTGTTGAGCTTTTGTTATTTACAGTATCTTTCTAAATTAACTAGGTAAACCTTTTAGAGAGTAGTTATTAAGTCATCTAATTTTAGTGACATGGGTGTTCCTAATATTGTTTGTAAATTCTTACATTGAAGCTCCTGAACTACGTAGTATTTCTATTACCAGAATATAATGCCTGTGAACTCATTTTTAAGGGTATTCTGTGAAGTGAAAATATTTCATACCTATATGTTATCTTTGTGTGTATGTATGTATATATATTTATATATACATCTCAGCAAAGCTGCTTTTATGTAATGTTTTGAATTAAACAAAAATTATTTTAAAACTGTATGGTGATTATTAAGAAATTTTGGAAGTTGGCATTTTGATATTCACCAAGGTTTGCAAATCAGTGCTATAAAGATTGGCTAGTTGCTGAGTAAAAGTTGCTAGCATACGTAATGAAGGCCAAAAGAGAAACTTTTTAAAAATTCCAGCTTTTTAGCAAGGCATCATGATAAGCAGTCTCTAAAGATTCACATGATAAATACAATCAGATTTCATATTTATGTCTGTTTTTGTTATAAATTCAGCTTCACTGAAAATAAATTTCAGTAGAATTTGAGGTTATTGATGATACTTCTAAAATCCTTATTACTAAAGTGATCTCTTTCATGCTTACATGCAAAGAATCTATTCCCCATACCAAAATTGTAGACGCTAAAACTTGGACCTATAGGAAAAAAATGTTCTTTGCCAATTTCAGATCTCAAAGCCAAAATTGCTTAGAATTTGGATGTCAGTCATGCTGTATGTCTGCATGGTTTCCCTTGACTTTGCATAGGATTGCATATGACTCTTCTGAAACTGGGCATTTATAGCTCTGGAAATTTCAAGACCTTTCTTTCAGGTGGATGTGATTTCTTTACCTCAGCTGACCTAAAGAGCTACCATGTAGTGCAATGAACGTGGTTGCAGCCAAAATCTTGCCAAAGTGGAACATAGGCTTTCATAAGGTACTTTCTGATGATAGGTACTGTTGACACATTTTTACTGCTACCCTTTAATATCATGTGTATGATATGTGTAGGGTTTTATATCACTTGGACGGTCTTTTGAGAGAGTTGTGATTTTCTTGCACAGGTTATTATTTTTCAGGGTTATGTTCTCCACTACCTTCTTACTCTTCTGCCTTATCCATAGATGCTTCCCAGTTGATACTGGAAAGGGATTTGCAGTCCTCTGGGAAGGAGAGGTTAAACTTGGATGTATGAAATGCTTGTATTCGTGACAATTTGAAAAATTTACATGGGGGGTAGGGAGAATAGAAATTGCAGTCTCCAATGGAGCACATAGCTGATGATTCATATGTATCTGATCCTTTTATTTACTTTCCTGTACAAGAAGAAAAATATCTCCCACAGTAACTGCAGCACTGCATGGTGACCAGGCTCCTGCCAAGGCCCAACACACCTCTTAAAGCATGTGGACTGTAGAGTTCAGGGATACATCATCTCCAGTTCAGCTCCTTCTGGAGCTTTGTAAAGGGGTCTGTTGTGCCATAGTGGATTTTCTTGAGATTCTCTCACAGCTGGGTTAGTTTTGTAGGTACTGAACCTTATTTTGGTCTCATTGGTCTTAAGTTATGTTCGTATACTATTAACGGCTGCTGAGGGATAACTCTTGGTCTACACAAGGAAATGAGGAATGAAGTTTTGGAGTACTATTTAATAAACATTTAGTTTAAAGAAACAGTTGCTTTTAGATTTAATGTAAGAGCGCAGTGTTCATATTTGTGGGGGTTGGGGGCCTGTACTCTCTGTATGGGGCAGATGACCAGTTGCCTGTTACTTGTTAGAATCAACATGAATTCACTGACATCGCTTGACATTGTCAACTGTTGTGGAGAAAAAATTCTTTTTCCCCAGAAACTGTGGATTTTTAATTTTTTTTACAAACTGAATTCTGTTGCCAGTGTAGATTAATTAATGATTTTTTCAAGAGGTTGTTTTAGATATTATGGTCTGGCAATGGGAGGAATAATTGGGGCACTCTGCAGGAAGTGGTTCAATAAGCTACTGCAACATTTTTTGGGAGGTTATGTGGTACTGGACATAGCATTTGGTTTGTCACAGCATGAAAGAAGGCACAAATGTCCCAAGACGCTGTTTTCTCAGAAGAAGCACCAACCCATCCGGGTGCTCCTTGCTTCCCTTAGGGACCTGACTCAGAATCTCATGAAGTCAGCACTGAATCCTCTCTGAGAGCCATGGAAGATACCCTGACTGTGACTGGTTTTGCTGCCACAAAATAGTTCTTCAAGGATTTGTGCTCTTCCAGGATAGTAGGAAAAATTAAAATGAATCTTTTTCTGGAGCGGTGATAATTCCAGTTGAGGCAAATAGTGGTGGCTGTGGATGGGCTAAGATTGTCTGCCCCAGCAGTAGGCAAGGGCTGGTACTTTACTCCAGTGTCAAGCACTTTAGGTGCCAGCCAGCATCTACTGTTCTGCAGGCAGTCACCAGTCCATCAGATCTTCATGGAGGAGCCTCAGTCATTCTTGTTGGCTGTCAGTGAGATAACAGGAGTGGTTTGGCTTTGTTTGTTTGCTTTTTACCTGAATTGTGTAGGGAGGTGGCACGTAGATGTTAGAGAACAACGGATGGAAGACAGCAAGCAGGGAGGGCTCTAGTAACAAGTCTTACTGAATTGCTCGTTAAACTACATACTTAAAAGAAAAAGGCAGTAACAAAGTAGAAAGTAAGAACTTGTGTTATGTAATGAATTGTTAGGCAGTTATTAGTTTAATTATCAAACTGAATTGTTTTCGTGCTGCCTTTATTCACATTGAGTAATAACTTGCTTCAGGACTGGATTATCTATGATGGCTATGTACATGTGAGCAGAGGTAATGGCAACAGGTTTGCCACTTACTGCTCCTTTATAAAGAAAAGAGCTACACAGGTTTGCATACCTATCATGTGAGCACTTGCTGCTGGCCCATCTCTGTTCATGGTCTGAGAATGAAATCTGCTTAAAACTATTACCTCAAGGAGTTTTATAGGTTTTGTAGAAGGAAAACAAAACAAACAAATGAAAAACAAACAGAAAACCAACAAAAATAACAAAAAAACCAACCAAAGCCAACAAAACACATAAAGCAACAAAAACCCCCGCAAAAAAACCCACAACTGTCTTCCTCCCCCCCAAAAAAAGCCCTGAAAAACCAACAACTCACACATATACATAGACACATACACAAAACCAAACAAAAAAACTGTGGTAGAGCTAGGACATGTTTCTGCTATTGCTGTCATTTGTTCCAGAAGCCATATTTGCCAGAAGGTATTTGTTAAGTCCTAATGCATGTATACTTTTTTTTAAAGACACTCTGGGATGAAAATTTGCATGCTGGGTGGTCACATTGTTTTTAATTTTTTTTTTCATATCCTGTGGTTTTAGAGTAGTCTTAATCATCTGACTTAAAACTGTATGCATGTCTAAGTTGGTAAAAATTAGTACTGGGGATAACAGTACTGTAGGACCTCTTCCATGCATGCCTTCCTTGTAGTTTCACAGTAATTATTTTTGTGTAGAGGTGTTGGAAAACTTTACATTTTATAGATATTTGCTGCAATTGGATTCTCAAATCACTGTGATTTGAAAGCTTAGTGTGCAAATTTCTAGAAAGTGGTATTCTGTGTGATGCTGGAATATTTTTTTTCTGTTACCGTACCATCTGATTAGGCTTTTTCTTTCTCATACATTTCCTGGAGTGTAAAAATTCTTTACTGGTCATTGAAAAATCTGTATTTCTTCTTCTTCTCCAGAGATATCAGCATGAATAACATCACAAGGCTACCAGAAGATGCCTTCAAGAACTTTCCCTACTTGGAAGAGCTGTAAGTATTTCACACATGTTAAAGTTTTGCTATGACATCATATGGCTGTGTAAAGTGGAAAGTGGGTGGAGAAACGGTGTTGAGATGCAAACTGAAAAAGCAATTATGCTTTAAAAATATGATCCTGTACATGTTTGGAAACCGGAACAGTAAATGCTACTTACAAGGGATGTTTTACAGTAATTATTTTAACCATGGCTAGAGTGATGACACATGCTAATTACAGTGTTATCCAGCGATAACAAGAGGTGTGTAATTACCATTGCTTCTGAAGGAGCTACAGTATAGCTGTTGCCTAAGTTCCATAAAGTAGATGTTGCTACATTTAGTGAACAGCTGGCTTCCATTGTCCTTGTAGGCTGCAGATGCAGTGCTTAAAAACCCATCCTGACCTATGTCAGAAATTCAAGTTCTGTAGTACAGGCCTTGTTTCTCTGGCAGAATTCTTTTTCTCCACTTCCCATCTCCCTTTTGTTCCACTTTCTTGTTAGCTTTTTTTCTTGTTTTACTTAGGTAATACTTAGACTTCTGAATCCCTGAGCTGCACTGTGCCCAGTATTTTGCTGAACTGAAGTCTTAACTGAGATGTCTTTGCAAAGCTGAAGCATAGTCCTGAATTAGATTTGGGTTCAGAGTCAATAAACACGGAGGCATTTTTGATATTCAGTTACTACTTTAGTAAATACTGTTATATTGCAGGTGACTTCTGTGTGCCTTAGAGAGGGTAGGGGTAATACTTCAACTTTTGCTAAAGAGCTTTGAGAACTTCCAGTACAAAGCAATAGATAAGACAAAACTACTGAAATTTGCTTTGCTTCCCTTGCATTTTCGGTTATAAAGTAGCATTTCTTATATTAAAGAGCATTTGAAATGTAAAGTAAGGCTGTCTCTATTTGTGACTTTGGCAAGACTATGAACGCTGTGTTGAGGTTTTTTTAATAAAGGCATCTTAGGGAAAGAACAGCTCATTTCCCCAAAGAGACAAACCCTTATGAGGTAGGGAAGTGTTCTTCTCACTTTACCAATGAGGAAGCAGGTGAAGAATGAAAACAATTTGCAGAGGGCAAAAGGATAAATTAACCCTATAGCAAAACTGCAGATAAAACCCTGAACCCTTTGACTCTGGTTATCTACCAATTACAACTACTGCACCTCACTGAGACATTGATAAGAGATGGATTGCCTGTTCCTAAAGAAAGGCTTTGGTTCCTGAAAGCTCTTCTAGTTTTTTTCTTTGCACCTTAGCCTCACTGATTGCTCCAGTGAAGTGTTGTACTTCCTTATGCTTTTGATCTCTCTTATATCCTAGTAATGTAGTAGCTACCATTACTAATGCATTTGAATACCTCCATTTTCCCCAATTCTTAGGTAGTTTTGACTTAGGTCAGCAAAACTGTGAAGCACACTGAGCTTATTTATGTCAGAGTGTGTGATATCTTGTTTTGTGCTTAATAGGTTCTGGTTTATTCTCTCTGATTTTAAGTATGGCTTAAATTTTCAATATAGTCAGGAATGCTTCATGAAGGAAAATAGGTTGAAAACCTTTCAGATGGTGCATTTGTATAATTGATGGAACTTAAGAAAAGCTGTATGGTGTGAGTAGTAAATTGATAAAAAAAAAAAGAGGCCTAGGAAGGCTTGGTTGGTTTCAGAATATATACCAGCCAACATTCCCTAGGTGCTTTATAATCTATATCTGTTTTGTTAGACTAGAGCTGTAGTCCCTTTTTTTAATTCTTCACAGTCATATTTCACATCAAAAGTTGAAAAAACCCAAACAATTACCTTTTCCCAGCTTAGATGACTGTGAGAGACTTCATTTTTTCCCCAATCAGTAATTAAGCAATAAAACCTAACTGGTGGGTGTGCATATTGTGTAACTTCCATAAACCATGGGTGTGTCAGGAGGTAAAGAGGAAAGGCAGAGTCTTCAGCCATCATCTATAGTGCTTCTTGCTTAAGAACCATTTTCTATGTGTACCTCTAAATCCAGCTTTTTAGTTTGAAAAAAAATAGGCTAGCATTAAGCTCAGAATTGTGTGTGAACACAATTGTGTGTGAATCATTCTTAGCATGCTTTCTTGATGTGTTAAAGCAACTTCTAGAGGAGGTGTGTGAGGGGAATAACAGGAAAAAACCACCATAACTCCTCCTAACCCCCAAAAAACCAACCCCTCCTGAAACAAACAAACAAAAAGTCAAAAACAAACAAATGATAAAAGAACCCAAACAAACAAATGGTAAAAGAACCCAAACAAACCAATGAAACAAACAAAACCCAAAAAGCAAGCAAATAAACAAAAAACCCACCACAATTCAAGTCCAGGTTCCCTTGTTTCACTTCATGTTCTTCTAAAATGAGGCAGCTTCCCTCTTTAACAGAAATTATCAGCACAGATATGGTACGTTTTTGCTTCATTCTTCCCATTCCTTTTTCTCTATGGGATATGGTACCAAAATCTTTCAATCTTTATTTTTGCTGGTTGTTAACAGAAACAACCAAACTGTTGTCCTTCTCACTGTACAACCACAGTTTTTCTTCTCTACTCTATGATTTTCAAACTTTCTTTCTGCATTTTATTTATAGTTGAGCAGATCCAGATTCTGACTTCCAGGCATGAACAAATCTGCTTTTTCAGCGCAGAAAGTTGGGTGTGAGGCTCCATGCCAAAGAAAAATAATTGAAAGAAAAAAAGTTAAAATGGTCTTGAAATCTGTGCTAGAAGTGACTTTTCCATCAAGTTCTCCCATGTATAAAGCAAATGAAAATCCCTTACAGACAGAATTACAGACAGAATTACAGACAGAATTACAGACAGAATTACAGACAGAATTACAGACAGAATTACAGACAGAATTACAGACAGAATTACAGACAGAATTACAGACAGAATTACAGACAGAATTACAGACAGAATTACAGACAGAATTACAGACAGAATTACAGACAGAATTACAGACAGAATTACAGACAGAATTACAGACAGAATTACAGACAGAATTACAGACAGAATTACAGACAGAATTACAGACAGAATTACAGACAGAATTACAGACAGAATTACAGACAGAATTACAGACAGAATTACAGACAGAATTACAGACAGAATTACAGACAGAATTACAGACAGAATTACAGACAGAATTACAGACAGAATTACAGACAGAATTACAGACAGAATTACAGACAGAATTACAGACAGAATTACAGACAGAATTACAGACAGAATTACAGACAGAATTACAGACAGAATTACAGACAGAATTACAGACAGAATTACAGACAGAATTACAGACAGAATTACAGACAGAATTACAGACAGAATTACAGACAGAATTACAGACAGAATTACAGACAGAATTACAGACAGAATTACAGACAGAATTACAGACAGAATTACAGACAGAATTACAGACAGAATTACAGACAGAATTACAGACAGAATTACAGACAGAATTACAGACAGAATTACAGACAGAATTACAGACAGAATTACAGACAGAATTACAGACAGAATTACAGACAGAATTACAGACAGAATTACAGACAGAATTACAGACAGAATTACAGACAGAATTACAGACAGAATTACAGACAGAATTACAGACAGAATTACAGACAGAATTACAGACAGAATTACAGACAGAATTACAGACAGAATTACAGACAGAATTACAGACAGAANAACTCTGCATGGGGTTATTGCAGCCAAAGTGTAAAACCTGGCACTTAGATTTATTAAAGCTCATACTATTGGACTCAGCCCATCTATCCAGCCTGTCAGGGTCTCCCGGCAGAGCCCTCCAACAAAAAATTCTCACAAACTAATGGGAATGCGGTAAGTACCCATGCCAGCATGGACTGTAGTAGGTTTCCATTCAGGAGACACCTTTATCATCACACCATGCTTTAGGCTTGTGTAGTGGTTTAAACACTGTTAGCGTTCAGGGGGGGTGAGTTCAATAAAGGTGACGGAGAAACTGAATAGAATGGCCAGCAAGGGGCTTTTATTACAAGGGAGTTATTTAAAAAAGGACAGGGGGAAAGGGTAGGAAAGGGTGTCTTTTCCCCTCTCGCTCTCTGGAAGCACCTTCGGCCCTTCAGCCTCTCTGGAAAACACAAACACAGGTGAAAACCAACCAGCTCCCTCC
>VXBA01003909.1:334629-357331 GCA_013399895.1 Serilophus lunatus
GGGCTAGAAAAAACGCTGCTCGGCCCCAGCCTCGGGGACACCAGGACTGGTACAGGTCCTGCTCCATCCTCTGCCCCCCCCCCCGATGGCTTTCTTTTTGAGGAAAACTGAATTTTAATCGGGTAAGTGGGGTTTTGCTCTTACACCTCCTTTCAAAAGCCCTCTTTAAACAGCCACAGCTTGCCATTGTCAAATTCTCTGGCCAATTAGACTCTGGCAGAGTTTGTTAATATTGCAAAATTGTATCACAGAATTTAATTGAATGTTGATGGGAGGCAATTAGGTGGATTATGTAGGCAACTGAATTATACATATGTGATTAAAGAATTCAGTAGGAGCCACTTAAGATGGGGGTTGTAATTTCCTCAATGCAATGAATTATTTGGTAGTCTGGAGAGACTTCAGAGGATCATTTTCTCAATCCAAAAAAGAACACTAGTGAAAGAAGCAGAATACCAGACTTGGAAAAACTGGCTGCTTGATTCAAGGGTGCCTTCTGTGTCACCAAAGTGGGAGTGAATCAGGTGCTTCAATGTGTTCATCCTGTGCTAGTTTTAGATGTGCTGGGTTATCCAAGACACCCATGCCAGACTGACAGATCTGGCACAGGTTGGAGACCAATGGCTGCTGTGAATGGCAGTTGGGGCCAGGTGGAAGAAGACATCTGAAATGGCACTAAATGACCGTGTTTAGGCAACTGACTCCCCAGAACTATACCCACTTTGTACATACAATTTGTGCCTTTGAGATAGTGTCCTATCTGAGTATTTCTTGCAGATACAAGCAAAGGGATTCCAGCTTGTCCGTTGGCAGAGTCTGCCCATTGAGTTGTGTGCTTCATGCACGCCCATTCAGAGCCTCATCATGTGTGTCACTGCATAGCACACTTATCATATGTCTGTAGTATTCTAGCACTATTTATAAGTGTCATAAGAATTCTGTCTGTCTGTGTAACTGTACCCATCTGGAAGTAATTTGCAACATATTGAAACAGCAGTGGTCAGAGTTAGTGAAGAGCAGACCACCAAGGGGTTTGCCTCAGCAGTTAATGACGTGTATTCTCCAGAAAATGCTAATGTAAATATGCTGCAGCCCTGAACATGATATGGAAACTAAAAATCCTTGAAGAACTTGGCCATGGTTTTCTAACCTCACCTTAAAGTATTTATAGAAAGCTAGAAGAGGAGACTATAGCTAGATAATGCAGTGTTTTTAGAAAGCAGAAACCATTTTGCAGTGTGAATTTTTAACTAGAAGATCCAGGCTGTGTTATATTTTGATGGTCTTTTAAAAGGTGGCAGACCCTTCTAATATTTCAAGTTATCTAAAGTAGTCTGGAGGATTTTCACGATATGATTTCCGCTTACTCTTTCATCAAGGAAGGCAAGTCAAAATGTTCTTTTCTTGTCCAATCTTCCAGTCTTCAGAAGTTTCTTCAGAAACCTGAACTGAATAAAGCAAAAGTATCCCTGACTTAATGACCTTTTAACCTTGTTTTGATTTCAGCTCTTAACCCTTTAAAACGTTATTGTCTTATTTGCCTTGCACTCATGGGCAAGGCATTGGTGATGATAAGCTTTTGGCTGTCTGGCAGCTGGTCCATGTGAGAGGCAGAGGACTGCAAGCTGTCTGGTGTCTGTCTGTAGGTTGCCTGTGACAGAAGGATGGGGCTGTCTGAAGGGGAGCACTGGTCATTTCTCAAGCAGTCAGCCTTGGGGCAGGACTCTGACCTTCTCCAGCAAGGGTTAGGGAGAATGCTCTCTGACTATTGAGGTTTTGAAGACCATATCATGCCCAGTAATACCTCAAGGAAATAATCCCTTCTGAAAATACCAAGAGATAGGAGTGCTCAATTAACTTTCAGATGTGTCCTGAGATCAAGACCTGTTGTCAAGGTCTGTTGCGTTTCTGGTTTTTGATGATACAGTCTCTCTTCTGTGATACTACCTGCAGATACTGCTTTTTAACAGGCAAGGACAAAACTTTATTTAATGGCTGGTTGAAAATGGTTGGGGAAATAAAGTCATAAAAGGATGACATAGATCAATGAAAGTTTTCTCTTTTCTGAAACGCTGGTGCTAATCTGCTTTTTGAGAGATGAATAAGCAGCTAGAGAGGCTGCACATATGCAACTGTAATTTTTGCAAGAAAAGAGTATTGTAACTGACCATTTGCTTGACGGTTTAATTATATCCATGCTTATTACAACACTTAAGAGGTCTTGCTTAAATATTTCCTTACCTCTTCTCCCCCAAACCCCAGCAAGAGTCTCTGATCATGACTTTTAATTGACAAAGCATACTTTAGGAACATAAAGATTAATTAAAATGCATACTGGCAGTGAAAATGAGGTGTTTTTTTGCCATATGACTGTAATCAGGAAATATCTGCAAGGGAAATGACTAGAGTTATTTTCCCTCTTGACTGCAGCTGGAGACGACCACCTTGAAATGGCACAGCTGCTTGCTTTTGTAGTATCTATTTCAGTGTGTAATTTAGATTGTACCCTTCCTTCTAATTTCTTCATCAGCACGAAGTTGTATTATACTTGGGGAGGGAGATTACTGTGTCTGTTTCGTTACCTGAGTTTTATGAATAAGACGTGTCCTGGAGTTAAGCTGAGGCTGAGCTGTTAGTTTAGGATGCTGTCTTTCGACACCTGCCTATGGAACATTTGATGGAGGGACATTTTTTTTTTGTTTTTCAAAGCCAGATCTTTCAAGACAGCATGCAAATGTTGATGAAATGGTAGAATTCCTTTCTCTTTCATAAATGTGAGTAGTCTCAAGGTTTGCAGAAGCTGGAGATGAAGGGCTTGTTTTTAGTAGAAGAGGTAAGGATGAATCTTCATGAGAAAAGTTGTCCTAATGCTTGTGTTACCTGACATGTGGTAACTAAAACTGTGGTTAAACATTCTCTTGTAAAACACGCTGGCACGTTTGGGACATTACCACCCCATCTCTGTCCATTCAGCCCACCAACAGAGTCTGAGGAATGGTTTTGTTTTCTTCATCTGCTTTGTTATAAAGGTAGCCAGCATAGATACATTCTGTTGGTCTTTCAAAAGTAGCTGTCCAACATTGTGTTGGAAGCTGATCAATGTCCTTCATCCATCTACCAACTCTGAATGTTTGAACAGCTGGAGGAGGTGATTTCCTCACTTCCTTCAGCTTGGATTCCAAGAGGTAACGTTTTAATGGAAAAAAAAAAAAAAAAAGGCAAGGTTTCTTGTGTGGTAGCAAGTTAAGAGCCTAAGCTTTAACTTCACCAGCCAGCACACATTAGAATTGCTTGCTGCCTTATGTGCACTGGAGCTTTAGAAAGTGCATTGGCATGTTCTAACTTGCACTTTTAAATTCTAGTCAAGACAAACCTTTAGGCAAAGACTCCCAAGTAGAATTAACCACAATCAGCTAAGATATTTTTAAACGTCGCTTATTAGGTCTGCAGTAGATGCTAAATGATGTTAAAAACATGTTGGCCAACCTGTGTTTAATTAGCAATTTCTCATCTCTGTGAGTGCTAAATCAGTTTGATTCTGGATGTGTTTCAGTCATGCTGATACAAGAATAATGTTTCTGTAACTTAGAAGGTTCTTGCTCTGCTTAACAATTGCATATTTTTTCCAGTTTGCTGGGACAGATGCTAGTGGATTAAGTAAATTCCATTGTTTTTAGAAGACCGGGAGGTTTCTTTCCAGTTTCTGTTTTTACATGTTAATGTTCAAGTTGGCATGGTTCTGTACAAGGATCCCAAAACTGATTCTTCTGCTGCAAGTATTTTTGGCAACAAAACTTTTATCTGTAATTTTTTTGAGTTTGTGTTCAGTTTGCATGTGTACACACACACATAGGAGCTGGCTTAGCTAAATGGCTTGGAGGCTGAACTTGTGGTGTTACACTTCAAGGTAAGTCTTAGAAGCCTGAATTTTTTATGCTGCCTGAATTGCTAGGTTATGGCTGTCTGAAGATATATACCAGATAAGAAACTTCTGGAAGCTAAGCAGTAGCCTGAAAAGCTTTCAGGCTGAGTCCCTCTAGGTCAAGTTCCTCAAAGAGTGTTCATACCATGCAGTTGTCCTCCTCCTCTAGGTTTCAGAAATTGCAGTGTGGGATAAACGTGTATGTGTGTGAGTAGCCAGCTCTAGGGTTGGGTCTCAGAGTCATGTAAGCTCTGCAAAAACCTTACATAGTCAGACCGCAAAGGGGAAAAAACAAATCTTGTATGTTGAAAGTAAATGCCTTATCCACTGAGAAAGTAATTGAGTGCATTCTGTCCTCATAGTGTCATAGTATGACACAGTATGCTACCCTAAAAAGATGCGATGTCATTCTTCTTACTCCTTTTTTCCCCTTCTCTTGGGTGTTTGTCTTTTTGTATTTTTTCGGTTAGTATGGTGGTACTCTTGCCTAATTAGCCTTGGCAGATCTTATTCTGGCACAGAAATAGTAACCAGTGCCCCTGTAACATTCTTTTTCTGCCCTTCTTATATAAACGTAAAATTCTAGATGATTCAGTGAAAATATTTGCCCTTACTTCAGGTGAAAAAAGTAAACAATTTACCTAAATCTGAATCAAAGAATCATATTGAGAATTACTCCCATTTCTCTAAGGTCATTCATTGTGAAGGTGTCTACAAAACCTGAGTGTTGCTTTACCCATATATATCTGAACTGGTTAGAAAACTAGTAATAGAAGTTTAATTGAAAATATATGTAGATTTAATCCACTTCCCCATTTTGCAGTGTCATGTGATAGATGCACGGTCATTCAAAGGATCCCATGCCTGGATAGCCAATAAATGCAAGGCCAAGAGAAAAGGCTGTATGGAAAGACCAAAGCAACTTTGAGGATTTACTATATCAACAGCGATTTTTTTTTTTTTTTTTTTTTTTTCACCCACTCTGACCATCAACATATTTCATGATCTTGGAAACCTTCTGAGCATCCAAATAGTACTATCTGCTAAAAGCAGAAATCTGTGATTAATTCAGTTGTTGCATCTCAGTTGATCAAAACCAAGCTTGGTGGCTTTCATCTCTATGTCTTTGCTGTAGAGACTAGGTAAGTGAAATGTATTATCACCTGAGTGTTGCGAGATAGCTGCCCAGGGAAAGGTCTACCTGGCCCATGGTAGAGCAGAGGAAAAGTTACCACAACACAGTGCAAGATGTTCAAAGGCAAGTAGGAAGAAGAGGATATATTTTATAAAATGTATTCTGTATTTGTAGGAAACGTCAGTGAATGTTTTTTGTAACCAGTAAATGACAGGCAGAATACAGGACCCAAAAGGTGAAGAAGAAGCCAAACTGAAAGTGAAAGGGCTGACCATGCCATCCATGTAAAGAAAATGTTTGTACAACACGGCAGTGTTGGATTGGACAAGAGCGAAGTGATATGAGAACTGCTTCTCAGTGGGTGCTGACATTTGAACTATCCAGTGCTGGAAGCCTTAGCTATCGATTGTGGTTAGAAAAGTATAAACTATATGTAGAGTATAAAAAGGCATTCTTGTAAACAATAAACGGATTTCTCCTCTGACACTACATCTGTGTGGTCGTGTGTCTTTGGGGGGGTCCGGGAAGCCACAAATGGTGCCCAACGTGGGACTTGTCCGGGAGGGGGTCCGGGAAGCCACATGTATTCTGCTTTGGAAGTGAGAAGAATTAAATTTGCTTACAGCAACAACTCAGTATTACTGCTGTAGACTAGCTGTTATCCAGTTTTCAAGACAACACAGTATAGTTGCTTATGTTTAAGACATATATATGTCCATATTAAAAAATTTATGCAAACTTCTGGGGTTTTTTTGGTGGAGAATAATAGTTGGGACTACAAAGGCAGCTTGTTTCAACACCTCATACTGTATAGCAATTGGTTTAGGTTATATAATTTCCTTTGCTGCATATGTGTTGTAGCCTGTGGGGTCTACTTCAGGAAGGTCTTGCCCAAATAGAGATACTGCTTGAAAATGGAATGATAGAGCATATTTTGCATGGTTGGGAATGCTTGCTTTCTTCAAAATCCATCTTAATTTACTTTCCTGTTAACAAAAAATGACCAAAACTCTCTGATAGTCCATGAAAAGCAATATCGTGGAGCCATACATTGTCTAGCGGTGACTGGTGACTCTAGTTGACAATTTATAGAACTTACGGATGGGCTTTAGAACTTTTTTTAATCAGTCAGTTTAGTTTACTTAGAAATGTTACCTTTTTAGACCAGGAATGCATTTTGAAAACTAGGAACTACCTTAAAGTTTGGTATAACTTTGAAAAAGCTGCAAATGCTTGAAAGGGAAGGCTCAAGACCAAGTAGTGCTGGATGGAGGAGCAGTTTCAGTGCTGGTCGTAGTCAGTCATCTATTTCCAGTCACTGATGTGCTTAGGCATGCATAGTCACAGTTTTATTAATAATGGTTGAGGTTGTATAATACTGAAACTACTGCAAGAAAAGAAGGAGACAAATGTATTTTCCATTGGCAGCAGCTGAATAAAGTACCCATTTAGTTTTGTGCAGAGGAATTTGGAGTAATCCTTAGGTTATTGACTGGCTTCCCAGCAGTGCAGCTCACAGAAGTCCCAAAGGGGCTGTTTGCTAATCACAGATAAGCAAAGCCAAATTTAGTCTGGGGACACAGCTTCCATTTACCAGCCCTTCCACTTCTGCAGCAGCCTAGCTTAGGTAGGAGCTGTTTGCAGAGACACATGCCCTTGCCAGGCAGGTCATCCATCCCTGCTCAAGGGCTGCAGTGAACCCCTGTATTTTTCTACAAATGGCTGTACGTCTCCTGTAGATCTTTGAACCATGCCCATAACTATGTATCATCTGTTAAGAAAAACAGAATTCTGTTCCAAAATGACTGCTATTCTGGAATAGGTGAAAACTGAAGCTCTTTTCTTAGGTTTGAGAAAACTTAATCCATGAGGCCCAGCAAGTGTTATCTGTGAGGCGTTTTGAAAAGTTACTTCTGTTGTGGGAGAGCTTGAAGTAAAACTCTAGTTTGTATGGGAATAACAGACAACCCTGAAAAAGTGGATGTTAGGGACAGGCATGTAAGGATGGCAAAATAGTTTGATGTAAGACAGCAAAAAGGGTAAAGAAAAATAAGTAGGTAAAAATTGGAGTGCCAAAAGGAGATGTTAGGTGGGCAGAGGGACAGTGATGGATGGTCTGTGAAGAATATGGAAGGTTCAGCCTTGACAAAACCTTGAAATAGGAGTCCTGGGTCTTACTAGAAAGCAGCTAATGTATAAATAATAAATCAAGTGCTTTATTTTGAAATTTCAAGATTGTAGTCTATGTTACTCTTTGAATTTTCAACGAGAAGTAAAATTTCATGCAAAAAGTACCCATTATATTGTTACCAGAGAAAGATAAGGTTATTAGGATCTTTAGGATCCCAGAATACTACCAAAGGGGAAAAAAAACCCAACCCAAAGTCCACAGCAAAAACATTTTCTGTGTGAGCACAAAACCATCAGAACCATCAGAAAGACAGGAGGTGGTAAAACTCTTTGCAAATATACCCTGAGGTTCACTGCCATCTGGGATGCAAGACAAGCAGAGAGGTTTCCCACAAGTTTGTGTTGTATCCTGTCATAATGAGAGTGATGGCTTTAATTGTTACAACAAAAATGTATCCCTGGGACATCTTCCCTAATTTTTGGAGTGACACCAATGATTAACTTGTCTCTGTTAACATGCAGCTGGGGTTGCCAGACCCATAATTGCAGAAGTTTTAATTTCCCAAAAGAGAGAAGACAGTCTTAGCTGCACCTATAGTGCAAGAAGCTAAGCTTGGTGTGCACTCTGGGAATGAGATACCATGGAGGGTTAGTCCTTCGACAGATTTTTATCCTGGTCTCTGTAATAACAAGGTATCCTCTACATCTGGAGATTGTTTACTGTGTCACTTAGAATAATGATTGGAGGATATTGCTCACGTCTGTATGACAGGCTAGCAGAAATATTTTGTCCTCTGTATGTCCTACACTGTTAGCCTGCTATGCCTAAATTGATTCTGTAAATTTGAATTTGTCTGAATTTGCAGAAATGTTGTCCCCTTGAAACACTCAATTTTTATTTTTTAACGTAAAAATAGAAGACTACAACATTCAATGGTAAGCAATTACAAGATTGCCCACCTAGAAGAAATATACATACTATGGTCACACATGACAGCATAAACCTCCAAGGTTACACAAAACCCTCTTGGATGCACTAATTCAGGATACCTGCAGTCCTCAGCAAAGGGGAGTGAGGACTGAGTCATCAGGAAAACTCTTGGTCAGTGTGATCCCACTTCAGATGATGCCTGCTGCAGTGTCTCTGTGCCTTGAGAAGTAAGAGACAGCAAATAAAGTTTTTGTGGCCTTATAGTATGTCGGGACGCTTTACACAATGGTCTGTTTAATTATGTCTTTACTGTCTTTGTGTCTTTACTGTCTTTGTCTTTATTTGCTCAGTAGCAGCAGGTGGACTTTCAGACCAGGTCTCTGTAACTGTTTCCACTCAGAATGGAAGGAAGGGTGGGTACTCAGCTCATGAGAGTGTAAATGTAGGTCTGCCTTCAGGTGCTGCTTTGTAAGAGTGTGAAGCTGTCCCACCATAGAACAGACATTTCCAGGGCTGTTCCCAAGCGGGTTAGTGAGTGTTGCTGCAAAGAGATGAAGGTTGTGTCCTTTCTGTTGTGCTAAAATTTTGGCCTTAGTAAAGTTGTGATTTCCCTTATCCCATTTACTCTGTGTGTGTGTGTATGTGAGAGAGAGAGACAGAGGTGCTTTTAAAATATTTAATGATAAATATTTTTAAGACTTGCCGAAAGGAGGTGACATGAAAAACCTGACTGGATGATTTTAGTGACATCTTCATTTATAATGCTATATGTGGACTATACTACATGCTATTGATTTTTCAATTCTCTCTTGAAAATGAACCTGGTTATGTAAAGGGAAATTTTTCCATCTTCCTGGTTGCTGCATGTTTCTGCAGAGGGAAGCATGTTGAGAGCAGCATGTGGTATGTTGGTCTTTGCCTGCTTGGGAGCTGCAGTTGGAACCTCCTCACGAGCAGCTTCCCAAGGCTAGGATGTGAATGATGAATATATATTTGGCAAACTGACTTGTAAAACCTTTACACACTTCCTGGAAAGCTGCCAGAGAGAGGAGAAACGGAAATGTAAGGATTGATTTTTTTTTCTGTTGGTTGGTTGCAAAAAGGAGGAATAAACAGGAGTTGCCTTGAGGTAGGTAAAGTCTTGTAATTTGAAGTCATGCAAGCCTTACCCTGGCTCAGCTGTAATTTGTTTCCAGTGCTCTTTAGGTTGCTGTTAATGACAAACAGTGAGATTGGGGGATGCTGTTCAACTGTATTTAGTTTATTTTTTTTAAAGCTAAAGTAATAATCCCCAGCCTCTTTGGGGCAGGGAAAATCTACAGCAGATGCCTGAGAAGTCACACACTCATCGAGTTAATGGGGAACCTTGGCCGAGCTGCAGCCAAGAGCTGCCTGACACACATTTACCAAGGCTGCCACTCCTCGAATTGTGTAATAGGTAATCAGCCAGTACTGTTCGTGTGGGAAATAATGCAGTATTATAATGCCTCAGTTACATTTTGCTTGTTTTGAATATATGTTTTAAAATAAACACGTTTCGCAGATCACTGGTTCTCTGCTGTAGAGACCCAGCATGTTTCATCACTATTTCTTTTCTTTTTACAGTGAACTTCTTAGGAAATTGTTTAAAAGAAAGGATAATGAAATATTGGAAAACTCTCTTCACATCACCCCAGATAAAGTTAATAAAATTGATCTGGACAGCTACTGACAATAAAATATTTGCCACTTGGAATCTTTCATTAATGTTAAAAATTCAGTGTATTTGAAATATCATGTTCCAGCTCTGAAATTCTGAGGTTGTTTGCAGGCAGGAAATTTCAAAAATAAGTATGCATAGATTCTTTTTAATTCTGGTTTCAGATCTGTGTGATTGTACACAAGCCACAAAGACCAACTTCTCAGCAGTTAGCAGATGTGGGGTGGTTTTTAAGCATGCTTGTAATGATATCAGAGCTATAGCTATGGCAATTGTGGTGTGTGTGGAAATATCAAGACTAAATACTAAGGTCTACCTTAACAGCAGGAGTAACAACGTTTTCTAAAAAGAAGTATCTGCTGCTGTCACCTTCCTGTTCATGAGAAGCCATCCCCTTCTCCCTTGATTTATAAATAAAACCATCTACCTTTGAAAAATGGATTTGATAAACATAACTAGCATCCTCTCTACTGGGCAGCACTTTATTAAGTCATTAATTCTGTTGCAGGCAGATTTATGTAGGCATTAAATGGTTTGAGAAATCTCTTTTATGTAGTTAAAGACAAAAATGGAATAATGTTGCTACGTTCTGACAAGCTGATACTTCAAAAGTTGCTCTTGTTATTTCCTTCATCTGCCTCTTTGAAATAGTATTTTCCCCTTAGTGTGTCTGGCATGCTTCACAGTGTCCTGTAACAGCAGAGGCAGGTTTTCATAGTCTGTAACCTCTATTAAAGCACATAGATTGTTTTTTAATTATTAACACTTATTGAATTGTACATAGTATTTCTACAGATGATTTCATTGCACAGCCTTGTCCAACATTGCTTTTTGCTTAGTCTTGGATATGAAACCAAGTCTGAAAACAAATACTTTGGCAGTTATGGATTACCAGGTGTTTTGCTTTATTTTACCCTTCATAAAATACAACTATTAGCAGTTCAACAAAGACTGGACCACACAGGGTTGACTGGTCAGAGGAGAGGTTAAAAGGCTGAAGGAAAAAAAAGAGTGGGAGAAGGAGAAGTGAGGTGTTTGGAAGCAGCTGTTTTGGCTGCTGTTTTCTGCTTTGCTACTTTGTATTCTGCAATATCTCCTGTATTTATTACTTTTAATATTGTGGTAGTTTTCACAATTTACTTTGTGTTAGTGTCTAGCAGTCCAAGTTTGAAATCAGCCACATCCTGAGAGAGAGAGTGAATACAGATGAGACTCCTGTTCCCTTTCTCCCTCTCCCAGAATGGTTTCTTTTCCTGAAAGGTTCTTCCAATAGCTGACCAAAAAGATGAAATATTACCAGGATTATGTCTTGGTCATATCATCAGGCATCTTGTCAACTGTCAGCATTGTGACCATCCAACTTCCTTGCAAATATAGTTCACACATTTGAGATTCTCACAGAAACACTTCCTACTTTGCTCTAGCATCTAACTATTTTTACTTAACTTCAGTTTCTTTAGGAACTGCTGCATACATTAAAACACCTGGGTACTAGAGCATGTGTTTCAGCACAGCAATGCTGATAGCCAGAGGATCCTACTGGTAAATGCACTTTTCAAACCTAGTACTATAAGAAGATCCTTTATCATTCTAAAGTGTGTTTTTCCTAGCATGTTTGCAAAAGAATATCCATGAGGTTGGGTAGTGCATTCTCATTGTCAAAAATGTGCAATGACTAAAATAACTGTTAAAAAGTTGGAAGATCATTAATACAGCATAATTGCATGCAAAATGCATAACTGCTTGCAAGATTTGATGCATCAGTAATTTTTCTTGTTAGATGGTTGTAGAAGGTACTGTATTTTGTGACTGAAATTATTATTGCAATTTTTTTCCAGGCGACTGGCTGGCAATGAGCTTTCTTTCATCCATCCAAAGGCCTTGTCTGGGTTGAAAGAACTCAAAGTTCTGTAAGTAATTGGTTTTAGAGTTTCATAGCTATCTGCATGCTTTCTTAGTGCACAGCCAGACTGTTTACTGGTAGGCTGGAAGAAGTTTTTTTGTCCATCATCCCCTAAATTATAGTCTTCCTACTTTGGTATTCTTTTTTTCTTTTTTTTTTACAAATCCTGCTGTAAGTGGTTAAGATGAGCCATGGTGAACTTGACTAAACTGTAATTATTGCATTTAATTAGAACACTTATTTGTTTCTGAAGGATATCTTGTAGCAGAAGAATCAAAGGAAAAACCCTAGAACGGACATGTAAAGCTTTTTGTTAGGTGCTCTGATATTATCAGGTAGTACTGTTATGCAGAGATTTAATACACTGATGGAACTATGAATTACTCCCTACTAGTGACAGTAAAAATTTCTATAGTTTTAGGCTTCTTTAGGTGAAAATAGCTTACTATTAAAACAAGTGTTTGTTTTTCTTTCTGCGGTAAGAATTTTCATGTCAACTTTTTCCCCATAGCTAAGTATAAAAAGAGCTTTCTGTTGTTTGCAATTTTAAAAACATGTATTCAGAAATTGTAGCACTTCTGGTGATATAAATATTTCCAAATGCTAGCAGGGTAATAGGTAGTTAATTAAACAGATATTTTAAAAAATAGTGGACTTTGAGATTGTTGTGAAAAAAGTAGAAACAGACACTATAAGCAGAGTACAGATTAGACAACTGCCCATCTGCAATTCTATTTAATATGATATTTTGTAAATTGAATGCTGAGTGTCAAAGCTCTTTAAGGTGTGTCCATTGCGATACTTAACACTGGAGGTGCCTGAAATTTTAGCAGTTCTTGTAAAATCTGGGACATGAATCTTAGTTAAGTAATCTCTTACTTGCCCACTTGCATTTTACCCCAGGATGCAACAAAACCTAGTGAGATTTTATAAGGTGTGAGATCTGTTATTTACATTCTCTTTATTGCACAAGGAGTTTGTTTTTAATGAGTTTGTTTATAATAAGTTGCCCCATAAGAGAGTTGTTAAAAACAAAACAAAACTAAGCTATTAAGTATAGCTTAATTCAGAAAACAAAGGTACTTTGTTGTGAACACACTTTGTAAATTAGATTGTTCATTCATTGTGTATTGATGTGACTTTCAGAAAACAGAGACATTTATTGCATGTATAGGATGATCCCTTAAGAAAACAATAAAATATCTATTACAGCAGATTTGTACCAGTGTTAAGTTGTTAAGTGAGTTTCCAAGGGAATTTCAGCATATTATATCAGAGGCTTGTTCTCTGTAAATTAATGCTGTTAATTAATGAGATTAATGAGTTGTAAATAAAACTGAAATAGACTGAAATTTTCTTATTTCATTGCTGCCTTTGGGTATCTGGTTGTGGTATTTTTACGTGCTTTTATGTTCACTAGGAATCTGTGAAAATGTAACAGGACTGTCACCTCTACTGTTGATAAAGATTGCCAAATTCTACTTTACTAATACAGTGGGTTTTTACAGAACCCTACAGAACAACCAGCTGAAGACTGTACCTAATGAGGCCATCAGAGGATTAAGTGGTTTGCAGTCCTTGTAAGTTTTTTTACTTTGCTTCTGGTTTTGGATTGCTCTCCATGTTCCACTTTCAGTCACTCCGAGTATACCTTAAATTCATTCTATGGAGTTATGAAACATAATCATGTATGTGTAATAATGTACCTGGAGTTTCTGCTATTGCAATTGTAACTGAAGCAAAGTTTCACAAGTAAAATTCATAAGGAATTTTATTTGTCACCTTTGGTGGGGTGACCCAAATGCAAACCCTTTCAAAATGCAAACTGAGGTACAAGATTGCTGTATGAATGCAGTAGTGAGGTAGTTAAACTATCATCCTTCTTGCATGTCCCGAGGTTTTTAAGCAATTTTGAAATGTTGTGCAAAAATGAATGATGCCCAAGTCTTTTGTATCCAGAGGATGAAAAGAGGTTACTGGGAAGCAGTATTGCTTGAGACATTCATAGTATTGGTTTTACGGGAAGGTGTTGAAATCTCACAGACAGTTATGAATACCTCAGCCATTATTGCTAGTTGCTCATAAGGTATTTCATATATGTTTATACTATTGCACGGCTTATTATGTTTTTTAAAGCATCTTAATCAGACCTTAATAGTTAGTTAGAGCTCTCTAGGTGTTAGATGCTTATCATTGTTATGAGGAGGCAGAGGTGGGAAGGGGTTCAAAATTTTTTCTCCTTTCTGCTTACCTACAGAGAGAGAGGGTAGCTTATCTCTTCCCTCTGTGCCAAAATTCAGGTTTCTGGTCTAAGGTACTGTGTCTTTTAGTGTTGCATCAGACTATGGATTTTTGGGGGAAAAAAATAGTTTTGGAAAACAGCTTTGCAAACTATTGCACAACTTTTGCAAAAGTACTTTCTGCATTCTCTGAGCTTGGATTTTGGCCACTAACTTCTTGTAGGTGCTTGAAGATTCCTGCCTTTTCCATCTGAAGAAAGCACAGTATGCAGAAAATTTAATGTCCACATTATCCTCTTGTTTCAGCGTGTGTGTAAGAGTGGTCTTAGTGCAAATACTATGCATTGTAATAATAATCCTTTAAATTGCATGATATGAATTATCCTTTAGTAATTATTAAAAAAAAAAAACAAAAAACTCCTTCCTAGCTTCCAGCATTTCTGTGATGCCAAAAAGAGAAATTGCTTTGGTAAATATGTTTGTCTATAAATCATTTTATGTCTAAATCCATTTCATTTTCAGTGGACACTCTTTTTTCTCTACTTATTGGCAGTTATGTTTGTTCTCTAATTAAAGTTTAAAATTTTAAATTTTTAGTTCATTATTTGATGATAAATTTACGTGCAAAAGGGAAGGGACAAAATTAAGGGGAAAATAATGAATGTATAAATTAAGCCATATCTCTCTTTTAACTCATATACTTTTAATAGTATTGGAAAGAAAATTGTTAAGAGCCATTTAAAGAAAACCAGACATATTAGTTGTTGAATAATGGAATGAGTAAGTAATAGTTTGTAATGTAATCAGTATGATCACTTGACCAAGACATCCTTACAATTAAAATCTAATAGTAACAATTTAAAATGTGATGAGGTTTCCCTTCCTGGGAGCTCTGTTGTTCAAGGGCAATGATAAACTACATCAGTTTTAGTGTGCTGAAAAAGGAGGAAATTAAGTTAGTAAGTGGCAGCAAGTTTCTTGTTATTTCTGTTTCTGAGGAAAAGCAAACTGAGGTTTCCAAACAGCAGCTAAAAATATGGTAGGCAAATCCAGCCTGAAAGTCACTGGTGTCAGTGTCACAGAATATTCTGAGTTGGAAGGGATGCACAAAGATCATGGAGTTCCACTCATAAGTGAAATGGCTCATATGGGGATCAAACCTGCAACTTTGGTGGTGTTAGCACCATGCTCCAACCAACTCAGCTAATCTGAATCTCACACAGATTTTGTGATGAGGGCTTTTTCCATCCCCTGATGTGGGTCAGGCTTTGACTTGCTCCTTTTTCTGTTCCTGAAAAGAGTATGTGTCTTCTGCCCCTTCTAACAAATTATGGTGGTCTTGCATGGAATTTGACAATAAAATCAGCTTTTGACACAAGTGTAGCGAGAAATGTAAAGCGTTTTTTCTATGCACTCTGTTTACTTCTAGAATGCATTTCTGTAATTTTAATGAATTTCAGGAAAACTTTATTTATTGCATTATTCATGCATCATTACACTAATTATGCATAACCCCTAGTAAGGCAGGTAGCACCTTCTGGCAAAGGAATGTAGGACCAGTCCTCTGAATTTCGTGTCTGACCATGGAAACATAAGTGTCAGCATGCTGCTTTTTTAATCTATTAATATATTATTTGTCAGTTTTTTTGTTTGCTCTGAAGTAGGGTTCAGGGGAATTTTTTTTTTATATTGGTGAATACACAAATTGCTTGCTTATGAAACTTTATAGTATACTGATAATCATTTGATTTGAATCTCTTTTAACACAGTCTGCTTTCTCTCCTAATGTGCTCCAGTTTTTGGCTGCATAGGAAGACAGTTGCCATACTGTATGTACTAACAAGTTCAGTAAACATACCTGGTGGTTATAAGGAGCTTCATTTCATGATCCCTAATGTTTATATTACAGCTGGTGAGTAGCCAGCCTGGTTCAGAATACTGAATGACAGCTCTTTATTTTCTGTTTGCGTTAGCTATTTTCCCAGCTCTGGCTTCCAAAAGAGAGAATAGAGGTCTTTTTTATGAAGGTGAAATTTAGCAAAATTAAAGCATTTTACTGAGTGGAAATTCCCTGTGTAGCACTCGAGAAAAGTTTATGCGGCAGGATGTATTCTCTCACTGCAGGATGCTGTGATAGGTGGGATCATGGAACTACACAATTGAATGATCAGAAGATTGAGATGATGGAAGTTAAACAGCATGTAGGCAAAGATCCGCCGAATCCTTTGTGGGTAATTTGCAGCAAACTTTATGATCACTGACTGGTACAATCTTAAACATTTAGATGGAAGAAACTGATGTGCTTGTACATCAGTACTGGTGATTAAAATAGCTTTGGCATGGATCATTAGTTTCTAAGAACTGTTGTAAATTTGTGTTTGAATGCAGAAAATCCTTGTATTGATGTTCTCAACACATAATGCACAGAGAGCCACCGCTTGATATGGTGAGCAAACTCGCAGAGTGTTTTAAAGTACCTCTGTTAACATGGGAGGTTATTGCCTCCCATTGTAGCAGGATTTCCAGTATACCAGGCTTATCAGTACTCAATTTCAAAACCTAAAAATCTACTCCACTGTTGTTTGAGTGATTTCTTTGTGGTTTTTGAAGGAGCACTTTAAAGAGCAAAGTTCTTTAATGATTGCCATTGAGTAGAAATGGTTTAACACAAGAGTTGGGAGTGATTCGCCTTTTATTAACATCAGCAGTAAAGTCCTGCTGTTTGTACAAGGCTTTTAAAATTTCCCAGTTGCTGAAGCCTGGAAGACTTCAGCCTGAGGTCACTGATGAGCTAGTGCGGCTGGGAGGCTGGTCGTGGAGACCTTTCAGGTGCTACTCACAAGGGGTGAAGGCTGTAGGGCACTTGCCCTAAGCAGTGTGTGTGTATATAGACCTAAAATTCGATTTCTATGTGTGTGTTAGTCTTGAAATTTTTATTCACTTGAATTGAGGAAGGAGCTGATATTATCCCTAGTTTCCTCAAAGCAGTTAATAGCTTGAAGACCCTTAAGTTACTATGTCCTTGTTTTAACAATATATCAAATACCGATGTAAGAGCTGCTGAATCTTTAGATTTCTATCATACTCCTGCTCTTTTCTTCTTGTGCAGTTGGTGTTTTTGTAAGAAGGGAACCTGACATGTAATAAAAGTGAAGATGACAGCTCCTCAAGTGAACTCAGAATTTTTAGACTAAAATGTAAAGGTCTCTCGCAAGCCAGTGCCTATAGGGAGGCTGGAACTGGAGTAGCTTCTGAAAGATTAAGGAACCAAGTACATGCTGCAAGCTCTAATTTAAAGAACATAGTCTTATCTTTAACATTGTAGTGGAAAAACACAGTCTGTGCAAAGTTCAGTCCAAGCAAAGAATATTGGTTTTTGTTAGTTATTGGAGCTAGGGAATACTCCCTTATCTACGTTAAAAAAAAAAGTGTGATCCTTCATTGTTAATATTTTGTGAAACTTGTCAAATACTTTAGGTTTGCTTTTCATTTGTTTCACTAAGTGCTTTGTTATGTGCATTTCACACTAAATAGAAGTGTTTCAGCTGTGTTTTGTGTATTCAACATCATGTGTATAAGCTTTTACTATTTGGAAGAATAAAAGTTAACCATGACAAATTAGGCTTACACTGAAGAACATGAAAGAACACAAAAAAATGTGGGTAAGACACAAATGTCCAAATAAATTAAAAATTTCTCATTCACCCTCCAAACTTCCTTGCTCAATGTCAGTGGTGAGTGGTGTTCTTTCTCACTCACAACTTTATTCCTGGATGGCTGTCAAGAGCCATCAGTCTAAGATGCCGTTACTTGAGTACTTGATCTGCCTGTGCTAGGAGGCAAAGGTCTTGGTAAACCAAACTAAGAATTCAGGGTCCAATGTCTTCTGCTTGACCCTTTTTGTTCACCCTGACTCAGAGTCTGACTCCCTTGTTGCATGCACCCCATCCTTTCTCTGGTCACCTTCTGCTTTAAGGATGAGAGAAGAGAAGCAGGACTTGTGGCTTCTTTGTGTTTTTGTTTTCCAAAGTCTGCTAGAATAAATAGAACTTAGTAAAGAGTTAGTAGAAGTACAAATGGACTAGGCGAGTAGGCACAATGATCGAGGCCTGCCTCTTGAGTATGCTGCTTCTCATAAAAGCCCCCCTTGTCCGCTTCCCACCCCCTCTCCCCCCAAAAAAACCCAACCCTCCTAACAAAACAAAAAAAACAAATGGGGCAAGGAGAAATTAGAAGACTCAGATATGTTTATTCCACTGGGAAATCATTCTTTTGATCTGAAGGGAGCTATTAATTTGGAAGAGAAGAAAGGTAATTTCTAGTTGCCTTTTTTTTTTAATTGAAGCAAAGCCTCAGGCTTTTTTCCTCTCCCCTACCCCCACCTTCCCCCTCTTTGTTTTTTCCTTTACTACCATCAGACTTTAATTTCTCTGCAATGTTCAAGTCTCAGTGCAGGCTAAGAGCATTCAAATAGACATCATACACACCTGTCAGACCATGGGGCAAATGATAAGGGGATGCCAGTATTTGAACCATAGGAATTAGCTCTTTGATGTACAGTTTTAGTGCTAATGGTACCTCACTCAGAAGAGAACTTTGACTGCAGACAGTTTTGTAAGTTCCCATTTGTTTTAGTGTATTTGTTATTTAATTCGATGGGGTTTTTTTACTTTTTATTACATGGAAATTTACTTGCTGACTTTTTTCCTAATAATTTGTAAACCATGTAAATATATAAACCATGTGCATCACAAAAACAAAACTCTGTTTTAAGTAAATAGATTAAGTGTATTAATTAATGATCAAGCTTGTCTTCTGCATTAGTTCTTGATCAGGCTTGTCATTTCCCTTTGAATTCTGCAAGTCCTTTGGATCCTTGGGATCCCGAACCACTTTCAGTACTGTTTAATCTGTCCTGACTGTGCCTGGGGAAAAACGCAGCACAGTCACTTGGTGCACACTGCCTGCCCAGAGAGGGAGGGGATGAATGGCTAAAGGCACTCACTTCTGAAACTAACCCAGCTAGACTTTCAAAATTGCGTCTGATCATAGCTTTAGAAACACAAGGAACAATTAATATAAGTTCAAATCTGTGCTGATTTTTATCATAATAAGCATCAATGCTAGTGGAGGAGGATAAATGTATTTTGTCTGCCCAGACAGCAGCACACTGCCATGGCTGGTACAGCAGTCATTTCAAAACAGTTATGCAAGATATTTTCTTTCATATTTGCACCCAAGTGGTTCAGCTGTAGGCTGACCTAGAGAAGACAGCCTCTAGGTCAGAGAACACTTAAATGTTGCCTCAGCCCTATGCCTTCTCAGATCTGTTACAATCCATTTTTTTTTTAGTTTCATGGGCTATCACTGCTTTATAAGTGTTTTCCTTCTTCCTGGGTCTTCCCTTTCCTCTGCTCATTCCTGAGGCTTCCATCAGGCTTTCAGTACAGTGATTTTCTACTTTTGTCTCAAACACCTCTGGTTGCATGGCATAACATAGACAAATCTGACCCAATCCCTGTCTGTGTCCTTCGTCTACCCTTGTTCCAAGTGATGCTGTCCAAGTGACTGTGCTGCTAATGTAGGAAGATGAAAAATCCAATTGGTTCAGAGCATGTTGCATGAGGAAAAAGCATTTGTCATTTTGCATGAGAGTTTTAGTTGTTGCTGCTGAAGCCTGACTGAGTTGCAATATCAGGTTTGTCAGTTGTCATGGATCAAGATTCTGGGTGATAGTCTAGCACCTGCACCTCTTGTCATGGGGGCTTCACATCTGGGGCTTCACATTTGGAGCTGAGCACATGCATTTAAGCAACCCAGCTTTTCAGGTGTGGAGTTCTTTTGTTTGATGCTTTGAAACCTGAAACAGACATGAAACCCCATAGTATAGGTCAGCTGGTAACTACAGCGGTTATGTATGGTTTGACTTTCTCTATGAAAGATATGTAAGTCACCTTCTGTGTGTTACTGTTGTGATTTATGAATGGTATTCTCCAGTGTAGTGTTCCCACTGAAACCACACTTCTTCCCTACCCCCTTCCCCTGCAGCAGGCTGGAGAGGAGAATTAGAGGTACTGAAGTTAAAGATAATGGGTTGAGATGAGAACAATTTACTAGAAACAGCAATGAGATAATGAATCAAACAGTAACAACAACATACTAATGACAGAGGGTACAGGAAAGAGGCAAATGATTCACATGGAAACAACAATATCCAACTTCTCCCCCCTTCATGCTATGGAACTGCTCCCTGGAAGAGACTTCTTTCCCCCTGCCCCTAGCAATGACATCAGGTGCTATTCAGTTATTTCAGTAAAACTTATTAATATTTTTGTCATGTTTATATATGTTTATGTTCTGTAGTTTGTGAGTTTGCTACGTGAATTCTTTCTGTTTTAATATAGACGTTTAGATGCTAACCACATTACTGCCATACCAGAAGACAGTTTTGAGGGTCTGGTGCAGCTGCGTCACCTTTGGTTGGATGACAACAGTTTGACAGAAGTTCCCATCTATCCACTCAGCAATCTCCCCTCTCTGCAAGCATTAACACTGGCTCTCAACAAAATAACACACGTTCCTGACTATGCATTTACAAACCTTTCAAGTCTTGTTGTTCTGTGAGTATTTGTATTTCACAGGTCACTTTGCTTTTCTCCTTCTTTACAGTTTTGATTCATCTAGGACGGCACTGAAAATGGTTATTTTGCTATGTTTTAGCTCAATTGTCTAGTAACAGCCTATACTGTTAACATGAGATGATACCATGTATAGTGGAAAACTGCTGAAGGGTTGCTCAAGACTTTCTTCTAAACAGAATGTCAAATGGGCTATGGGTAGTGAGATTGATTTATATATTCCTGGCATACCATTCTAGTAATGAATGTTTCAAACCAATGGTTCTCAGAGAAAGCTTTCAGAGATATTAAGAGAAGAAAAAAGTTATCTGTTTTATCTGAAACCTCTATGTAGTCTTAAGAACCTCCAAGGAACAATATAAAAAATTGGTTTGATATATATATGTAAATAATTTTTAACACACTTCTGGATAGTGAATAAAGATTCAAAATAGGTTGTCTTGACTGCAGGCAATCTATTCTGTTCTCATATGAGGATGATATATTTCGGTCAGGCAGTGAAAGACATTCTTCTTCATAATCCACCCCTTGCAATGGTTTTTTCTAACACATTTAACTACCTTGAGTTCATAGAAACATCTGCTAATTTGTTAACTTATATGAAACCATTCACTTGTTTTGGTTTTGCTTTTCAGACATCTTCATAATAATAAAATAAAAACTATAGGAAAGCACTGTTTTGATGGATTAGACAACCTTGAGACCTTGTAAGTATGTTTCTTAAAATAATTTCTTGTTCAGTGTTTGTCTCATTTTCAGCTTAATTAAGGTCACCATACAGGTATGATGAAGTTTTGCAAATCAGGCACTGTGCAATTCATGCCATTGACACTTAGGTCCAGTTCGTGTTTCAGAACTGAAGGCTAGTATCAGTACAGTGCTCCACCAAAACTAATGAACTATGTTGAGAAGCAGGTAAATATTAGCCTGGGTGAAATGTCATGCTGGATGATGTGGCTCTAATGTTCTTAGCCCTGATCTAGCTGGTGTATCTTTGCATAACGCTCCACTGAGTCAGGTGGATGTATTACAAGTATTTGAGTGGCCCCATGGGTGATAAGGGACAAATATTTGTTTCTCAGATTTGCTGTAGGATTAAGCCTATTTAAGATATGTTGCCAAAACTGTTGTCTGACCATAGGAGGTTTCTGAGAGGGCCCCAGTAGGCTGTTTCTCCACTGCTGCTCCTCCTCCTCAACCTCCAGAGTGCCTCATTGGCAAGGAATGGCTTTCAGCTGCTTGGGTTATGTTCCCCATTTCCCTTCAGCTCACTCAATGCATATCTAATAAGCAGTATCTCCCTCCACAGTGCATTTTGCTATGTTTAGGGGAATGTTCAATAAATAAAACTAATGAAGGAGAGCAAGAGCAAGCCAGTGGCAACCTCTGTTAACATGAGGAATTTGCATGCATCCAGAAATGCTGCTTACTTAAGATTCTAAGAGAACGACAACATTAAGTAATGAGATTCTGTGTAAGTATGCACAGCTGATGTAAGACTGAAAATGGTTTTTGCTGCCTATAAGGAATCCCTTTAGCAGAAAAGAAGAATGTGACAGGTCCTGATATTACTGCTAGAATGTTAACTGAGAATTCAACAGATCCCTGTTACAAGTGCTTATTGATTCAGTGTCATGAGACTTCTCCATGCTTCTAATCAGTATTTATAATTGGTTTTGCTACAAGATCCTGATGGCTTATTTACTGTTTCTTTTATAGAATCTGGATGAAAAGTGTAGTGGTTTAACCTGGTCTGAGTGCCAGGGGCCCACTACAGCCACCTTCTCACTCCCCCTTGCCCAGCTATAGAGGAGAGAGAGAGAGAATATAACGAGAGGTTTCGTTATTCATGATAAGGACTACAACAGATTCTTTCTTAATCACCGTCACAGGCAAAACAAGACTCCATGTGGGAATAATAGTCAGGTTTATTACTAACAACATCAGAGCTAAGAGTGAGAGACTAAAAGACACCTTTTACTCCCCACCCCCTCCTTCTTACATCCAACCTATTCTCCTGCAGCAGTCAAGGGAAAAGGCAAGGTAGGGGAGGAGGTGTTGCTATGGTCAGATGGTCAGAGTCCATCCCATGGGCAGCAGCCCT
>VXBA01003909.1:357868-391689 GCA_013399895.1 Serilophus lunatus
TTTTTTTAATCTTTGATACCACAATTCATTTCCATGTAAATTCTGTTGAAGAAAAATCTGTGAAGTATTGAAAAATACTGAGCTTTGCCATAAGGAAATGCTATTTGACTTAATATGAATAATACTTGACTTATTAGCTGTTTCTAAAGCATATAAAATATCAGAAGACTAAATCTAAGTTGAAGTTATTCTATGGTCTAGTTAAAGGTGTTCTGAAAACTTCTGACTTTAATTGGACTGTCTTAAGCAAAAACTGTTTTGACAATTCATGACTACTATTAAAAATTTTATAATGTTCTCGCTTTGTTTCTTCTAGGGATTTAAATTATAACAACATGGTAGAGTTCCCTGAAGCCATAAAAGCACTCCCAAGTCTAAAGGAGTTGTGAGTATTACTTATTTTCTCTCTTTACCAGTTTTCTTTCTCCTTTCCATAAATAAAATGAGAAAAAAATTCCTGGATTTAAGAGTGCTTGTTTCATTATGCAGCAGCCTAAATCAGATTAAATTATACTAAGTGAAGCTATAATTAAGGAAAATGTAATCATCATCTAGAGAGGGAATGTGTTGAAAATTATTTTGAAGTTACATAAGCAAGCAATTTATTCAGGAGAACCATTAGCATAGATCTTGATCATGAGCTGGTTTTGGCCTTCAGTAGCAGAATGAGGTATTCATTGATCATACATGTTTTCTTTGTTACCTCCTTAGGAGAGGAGTAAGAAAAGTGAAAGTACAGCATCATGTTGGGCCAGAATAATTTCTTTCTAATGAAATATTTTCAATTTAGCTCATGTGAAGTAGAAAGAAATCATACCTTTAAAGTTATTCATACAATTTGACTTATTCCTATTTAATTGCAATACTGGTTTTGGCAGGATTGGGAATTGAATAGATGTGAAGAATGTGACTATTGATTGAATCTTCTGGCAGTATATTTTTAAATGTTGGTTTTCTTTGCTAATATCTTTAGGGGGTTTCACAGTAACTACATTTCCATAATTCCTGATGGTGCATTTGCAGGAAACCCCCTTCTAAGAACAATGTAAGTAATTTTCATGGTTCTATTTTTAGCTGTTAGCAGACAGTGACTGTAAGAACAACCATTGAAACATGTTTTTCATTTCCCAGACATTTGTATGACAATCCTTTGTCTTTTGTGGGGAACTCAGCATTTCAGAATCTGTCAGATTTGCATTCCCTGTGAGTACCCTCTTTTATAATGTAGTACAATAAATGAGTATGAAATGTTGTGGCTAAAAACTTAAATAAAATTTCTGACTCCATCTTACCTTACAACTTTTTTTGCAGTAAGTTTTAACAAACATTGTTATTGTTGGGAATATTAAGAACCTCTAGTAAACATGATCTACACCCTTTTTTTTATTACCTTTCATAAGACACATAACCTCAGGCCAAATGCTCAGGTTCTTACTTAAACTGCAGTATGTCTTCAGTGTTTTTTTGAGTAGGGATGTAGATTGTGAGAATGTTTTGCAGGTTAGTGCGTGCATGTTATCTAAAGTATCGGTTCTGGGGGTGGTAAATAAGCAAAACAGAGTGAGATTGTGAACTACAGTTTATACTTTTCATACATGTATGGATATCACTCTTTCCAGTTTGAGTTCCATTTGGTTGCCTATGGAGGAGTAATTAATTAAGCAAGAAAGTAATATAAAAAGCAGTGAAAACACTATCTTTCCCACACAATTCAAGTGTAAAATGTAAACAAAAGTAATGAGAGTGTTAAAATGTCTCCTTAGTGTAAATATTTACCTGATAAGATTGAATGTCACAATTCAATTTCATAACAGTTTACAGCTAATTTTCATGGGGATATTTTTCAGGGTCATTCGGGGTGCCAGCATGGTGCAATGGTTTCCAAATTTGACAGGAACCATTAATCTGGAGAGTTTGTAAGTACCTTCTACAGAAAAAAAATCCAGTAATTTCTTGGGTTTGCCCTTGTGAAGTAATTAAAATACAATTAGCGGATCTGGAGAGCAACTGCATATATGCCCTCTTCCTGTCAATAAATGTAATGATATAGCTTTCTTTACTGTGATACCTGGATGCTTCTTTTTTAGTAGGGTAAGCTGAGAAAAGCCTATTAAAAGGCCATTGGTACTAACCTCCTCTCGCTTAACTGAAAAACAGAAAAGTTGTCCTCTTCCAAAAACGTGAAAAATTTGGTGGGTGAATCTAGCACCCTAATAGCTTTGTCACCATGATCATTCTGCTGTGTTATATATGCATGTTATGCCATCTGCCATCAACAATACAAGGATTTATATACGTGGTTTGGTTTTGTTTTTTTCCGCAGAACTCTAACAGGGACCAAGATAAACAGTATTCCTGTTAATTTATGTCAAGAGCAAAAGGTGCTTCGAACTTTGTAAGTATTGTGCCTCTCTTTTCATATGCATCAGAATGCATATGCATCAGAATGCTTTGAAAGAAGCTTAAATCTAATTTAAAGCAAAAATATTGCTTTGAATTTCTCATCCTAGTAATTCTATCAAAGTTGAAAATTCTGGTTTCTTGATTCTCCATATCAAGACTTTCAGCAGAGTTGACATAGTGTGTTATATTCCTTAAATAGAGTCCCCTTCATATGGATGCATTATATATCTTTCATATGTTATAAAGGATATGTAAGATGGTGCTGCAGAGAATGATCTTTGAATCTACTAATTCACTCTGCCACCATTCATTCTTAACACAGCAGTAGTCACCTACATTCAGAGGTTAAGGAAGAGTTTAGTTATAGTGCTTTGGCTTTTTGCGTCCAGAACACGGGAGAGAGCATCAGGAACTGATAGAAATGGAAATTAGGAAGAAGATAGCAATACAAAGATACAAAGGCCAGACAAAAAAAAAGCCACAGTAAGAATGTGTTAAGATTAATGCATTAAAACCCAAACTGGTAACTGAAACAACCAGGACAGTAGGGACAAACCATATTTGCAAAGAATACATACAGGAAATGTGGAACAAAAGCAAATCTTAAAAAGGGAGGGGAAAAAGCACATTCTATTTTTTAGAATTAAAACTGAGGAAAAAGAATGATGGAGTGGGATGTACTTTCAAAAGGCAGCTTGTCTTTTGAATAGAAATTTTGAGATTATTTGCTTGTTTGTAGCCTCTTTTTGCTGCCCAGTTTCAGAGAACATTCTGAGCTTTCCCAGCTCTGCTTGGGAGGTACCAGCACGCTACACCAAAATTGGCACCATATTCCTCCATTACATGTAATTTATCCAGTTTATTCTAAAAAAGTGGGTTTATTGATAAACTTTTTTATGTTGCAACTCAGATTTCAGGGAACCTGTCTAGAATGCTCTTAGGGTATGCATATACCCAGATGTAGAGTTCACACTTGCGATTTCCTCTGTGATTCTCTAGACTACCCTTAGTTTCTCCATAGAATGGCACTAACAGGAAGATTTTTCTGTCAGTCTGTTTAATAGTTACCAATGATGGGATGTTTCAAGTAGAAAAGAGTTCAATTAAGCACTTTCTGTTTTGAAGGGACTTGTCTTATAATAATATAAAGGACCTCCCAAGTTTTAAGGGCTGCCATTCCTTGGAAGAAATGTAAGTAAAAATAAGTGTTGTTTGTCTTTATTAACTCCTTAGTATGTTAAGTCCATGTCCTAGAAAATTTTTTGCTTCATGTTTGATCATAAGTTTATAAAATTAAGGACAGAGATAACATGACATTTCAGACAGAGAAATTGTGTTTTCCTCAATTAGATAATGTTTAGTTATTCCTGTGGCACAAAAGAAATTAAAGACACACTTTAATCCTGTGTCTCATAGTATTATTGCTATGCGCAAATGGAATGAGCATTTATGTTTTTTCCTTCCTGCCTGTTGTCTCTTCCACTCTTCAGTTCTCTCCAGTCATCAGCCTATGTTTGTGTACCATGAGTTTTTCCCTCTAGTCCTTGTAAGATACATTTAAAACCCATCTGTGTTTTTCCTTTACTTCATTGCTTTAAATCTTCTTAAGGTTAATTTACAGACCCTACATAATTTTTCTGCTTGTGTATATTCCTATTTCTTCTTTACCTCTCAAGTTTCTTTCCTGCCATGGGCTGGCAGGCCCGTGGACCTTTGCTGATATACTCTAGACATCTCCAGGGTCATATATATGATTAATTGTAAAGGGAACTAGTGAACTGGAATTATAATTTGCCCATTAGCTCTTTAGGCATTTATCAATATTTTCCTTTCATAAATCTGCATTTTGGAAAATGAAAGTGCACCCATGGTTAGAATATGCCTAAAGACTTCCTGCAAAATGGAGTGGAGCTGGTTTAGATCTTAGTGTGTCGCTTCAACATTTACCAAGTGATCGTTTTAGCTTGAAAGTAATTCAGTCCACACTGTAACAGTCTTTTCTAAATTAAATGAGTTGTGAATTGGGATTGAGCAGAGGCGCTACAAAAATGCTTCATGGTTGTATTAATGTAGCTAATGCAAAATACTTAAAACAGTCTGCCTATGAGGGAAATTGAGAAAAATCCTGCAATTGATAAGGCCAAATGCATGTATTAGCAGGTACCAAACTATGCCTTGATCTGAAGTTAGCCAGTTAGCTAATAAAGTCCTCTTTCTACTTCTTTCCTTTGCAGTTCCTTACAGCATAATCAAATCCATGAAATTGCACAGGACACCTTTCAAGGACTGTCCTCCCTTCGTATTCTGTAAGTCTACATAGCTGCAATGCTGAGTAAAACAAGCTCATGTTTTTGATTCCCATGTAAACTGATGTCAGGGTTTGGTACTATAAATCTGATTGATGGCAAAAGGCCAGGTATGCTGGATCCTAAGGTGAAGTAAACTAAGTACTAGCAATAGCCAGTTACAGCCCCATTCTTTCTATTCTCCATTTTGTTTTTCTAGTCTATAGATATATATATATGGAAACTGAAAATGAGATTTTTTTTTTCCCAGTGCTCACTATTTTGCATTGTGATTATATTACTCCATTATATGAGCATTTATTGGAGAGATCCTATCTGTTTTCCCTGGAGAAGCAGATCAGTAAAGATCCCCTTATATCTTCAGCTGTATGAAGATTATATGAGAAACATTTAAATTACCAGGAAAAAAAATCCACAAATTTACAGATATTTTAAAAAGAAAAAGTCATGGTGGCCTAGCAGGAGTTGGAGTTGGATTTTGAAATCCAACAAAGCAGATGCTCTGCCTGTTTTTGTTTTCTTCTCCCACCTCTCTCGATGTGCCTTGGTAAAGGTGCAGTTGTCACCAAAGTGGTCATCCTGGCACCTTCATGCTGGGAATAGGTGGTGTTAGAGCCAACCTCTGCCTTGGGAGCACAGGCTGTGCTGCTAGAAGCAGAAAGGAAGGGAAAGGGAGCAGGAGTGGGAGATGGATTATACTTTGAGGATGAGGTGAAGGCAGGATACAGCTGCCTCACTGAAGGATTTGGGTGCTAATGCACCTGGCTGAGAAGAGAGGGAAAATGATCTGCTTTTCTGGCACAGGCATGATATGTTTGTCACCTCAGCTTTTTTCTCAGTACAGTGGCTGTTAAAAAGATTTGTTGAAACTGCTAAAATAACATCCTTTGGCATTCATTGCAGGGACCTCAGTAGAAATCGGCTTCATCAGATCCATAAGGAAGCTTTTATCTCAGTTGGAGCTCTTGTTAACCTGTAAGTAGGCTATTCTGTGTAGTCATCTCCTCTCTCTGTCATTAAAAGTCCTTCCTACTTGAATGAAGTGTATGCTGTTGGATTTTCAAACTTAGTTTGTTATAACACTGTCTTAATATTCACATTCTAGAGACCTAAGTTTCAATGAACTCACTTCATTTCCAGCTGAAGGATTGAGTGGACTGAACCAGCTTAAACTCACAGGCAATTCTGAGTTGAAAGAAGCTTTGGCAGCAAAGAACTTTGCAAAGCTCCGGTACGTTGATAAATAACACCATGGAGTGCCTTGTTCATTTTCATAGTAACAACAATGTGACAATAGATGAAGCCAGTTTAGGCAGTACTCGTGACAAATGAACAGGCCCTTTGCCAAGTCCTGTAGTGCCTCAGTGTTGGGATAGATAAAAGGGCATCTGACTGTTCTGGTATAGAAGCCATTTGCAGAGTATTTTCTTAGTTTCTTTTATATTTTTTCCTCCACTACTTTCCAGGAATATATCATCTGACTTGGGAGTAGTGGTTTGGGTGGATTTCCACTTGTTACTGAACTGAGCACATCTGTCTTTCACTCTGAAAAATGAGAATGGATGAGCAGGTGTCTCATTCCATAATCACCATGTTTTGTATATAAACTATTCATTCTTGGAGGCAAATTATAAGTGTAGCAATAATCACTCAGATAGAAACCTGTGATTTCTGTGGGAGATGGATCAGAAAGTGGTGAACTGCTTTCCATTTTCAAAGATCTTTTTGCATATTAAGAAGCAGAAGTTAAAAATTGTTTCCCACACTGTCTGATGGAAAAAGTGGAGATGAAGCTACTGTTAATTTGTCTAAGGCCAGCAAAGGAATCAGGCTTCAGCAGTACTGTGTAAACAGCAGATTTTTTTAGGCATGCTTTCTAGGATTCTTTAGACTGATGCATCTCCTAAATATTTGCAAGAAGAGAATTCAGCAACGGTACTGCAGATAGTTGATACTGTAGTCTTAAGTCAGAAAAGTCTGCTATTAGTATTGCTTCATTGTTCCTGTGGATTTTTTAGTACTTTGTGTGCTGGTATACTTCTTCTCTGCCAGAATAATAGTGTGTACCTTTTCTGCCAAACATACTACAAAAAAAAATTAAAAGTCTTATTTTGGTACCACAAAATGAAGAGTGAAAAGGAAAGATGTAACTTAAAAGCTTGTAGTCATCTGGGAATTAACTTCTTACAAAACAGTTACTCTTTAATTAGCTTGCTAAATTAGTTTTCAGTTTAATTTGTACAGCAATGCCACAAACACTGATCAGAATTTGGTTTGTATATGAAATAGAATGAATAGTAGAGAGCTAATCACAGCTTTTTTTTTGTGTTTCTCAGAGAAGACAAGCCTTTTATACATCACCTGTCCTTTATCTCTGTGCAAGTGTTGTCAGAAATGGTTACGCCTGATCCAAATTGAAATAGTTTTTTATTAGCAATTGTGACAAAGAAGCTTTAGGTGTGCTACTTGAATATTTTTAATAGATGGTAATCTTAGCTTTGGTTACAATGGTTAACACTCTTCATTGTTCTACCTGTATTTCAGGTCCCTCTCTGTACCATATGCTTACCAGTGCTGTGCATTTTGGGGTTGTGATTCTTATTTGAATTCTAATGCTGAAGATTCCAGTCACCAAGATCAAGTTGCCTTCATGGACGGTGCGAAGGGTAAATGTTTCATTGCACTTAACCAACAGTATTGGTTTGTGTTAGATTTTTAAAACAGCATATGTTGCCTTTAAATAAGGGAATATGAAAAATGTAAATCTTCATAGGTCTACAAAAGCAGTCTCTGAAAGTGCTTAGCAATCATCAGTGCCGTGTTCTTTCTAAACATGAGAAGGGTATTTATCAGACACTGTAAGACTTGCCTATTTGAAAAAAAAAATCAATTTCTAAAGAAAAAAATTTCAAGCTTCATTATTGCTTCTGTCATTATTTTATTGTTCTCAGGATTTCAACCTTCCTATTCGTGGCTTGCCCTTCCACTGTCTATTTCAGGGTCCACACATCTTTCCCTGTTGATCAAAGATGTTGTTTTCTATAAAGCATTGCGAGTGCCTGGGACAGGCAGTAGTATCTCAAACTGCTGCAGTGGTTTCTGCACTGAGCGTTCGACCTTATGTAACAAACTAGAACAACTCCACTTGTTAAAGGCTTGAGTGTTGGTGAAATGATAGGTCTTTGCTTCAAAAGACTGTTCCATCTTGGGCAGCTTCACTGCATTTCACTTTTCTTTCTACAACTAACATGTTTTCCACTTTTACAGCTGATGTTCTGAGAAATGAGGAAAATGAGGAATTGGGACAGACTATTATTCACTGTACACCAGCAACAGGTAAATTTTACAATGTGTTTTAACTAGACTATGAACTTCAGACATAGTGTTATGTGAAGAGCTGGTGCAGAGTTACATGTTTTATTCCTGGCAATCCTTTCGTACACAGAAGATTAAATTATACAATGCTTTGGGAGAAACATCACTTTATGTCAGTGTTGTTTTGGATGAACAATCACAATGATTTGACTCAGCTTTGGACACAGCACTTTATTGGAGAAATATACTAGGAAAAATACAGAAGCTTCTTTCCATAAGCAGAACAGTCAAGACTGTACTATTTATCTTTGGAGTCTGCTATGTTTAATGCACTGCCCCCGATTCTCCCTTATTTTTGCCAAAGAGATGTCTGTGGAGCAGACTGTGTCAATGCTTGTCTGTTTCAGTGAGAGTTCAGCCTGTGCTTTAAAAGCTTAACTGCTGTCATTGGTGGTTTAATGAAGCTTGATGTCTTTGCAGGAGAGAGGGTGAGGAACACTCATGTGATGTGTTCCCCAGCCCTGCTATAGCCGCAGTAACTGAGAGCAGGAGGCTGTTACAGATAGTTGGAGTAGGCAGTAGCATCTTAAACTTCTACAGACACTTCTGCAATTAATAGTCTTATTGGTATACCAGAACTACTTCAGTTCTGGCTTGATTAGTCCAGGAGTGTTGAAAATATTTGATTTTGAAATTAATATTTCCCTTCTAGGCAGCTTTGTTTCTGCCTCTCTGCTTCTCTTCCTCAAACTGCAATTTACATACATGTTTCCACTCAGCAACTAAAGCAGTTTTTGTGGTGCTTCCTACTGCCTTGCCTTTGCCACAGCCTCTCTAGAGGATTCCTTCCATACATCTTATACCCTCCTGTTTGCAGGAACATGTATATGTGGGAAACAGTATGCTTTCAATGAATTTACTTCTAGATGAGCAGTTGTCCAAGTATTATTTCATTCTCTTCTCCTAACTAGTATTTTACAGTATGAAAGTCTGTTCATTCTTCATCTTTTGGGCTACCTCCAGCTTTAATATCCAGAATATCACAAGCATTTCTTGATCACAGACAGTAAGAACTGTGGTTAGAAAGTCAAATATACTATTAATTATTATTATTGTACATAATCTGAGAGTTAATTTCATAATGCTGCTTATTTGCTTTAGATCTCCTGTTCCCAGAATGAGAATTCGGATGCTGTGTTACATGGGTTTAATCTTTAAAGTTCTCAGCTCTCTCTTTTTGCCCATGCCAGAAATGCTGTAATAGATCTAAAAGGAATGAAGAGCTTGTTTTACAAGTTCACAATTTGCCTTGTTTTTCACTAGTCCCTCCCATACTAACAAGCTTCTGTGCTATGCAGTCATCTGGTCATAAGTACGATACCCCACCCACCATGTAAGTTCTGAATCACTGCTCAACTTGTAGATCCACCCTCCCCTTTGCCTAATGGCAGGAGTGGATTGTTCAAGTAGCTCAAGTTCACTGAACGATGTGAACCTCATCCTTCCAAGTATGAATTTTCCCCCTTCTCCCACCATGGGCAAGGAAACACCTGTGAGAGGGGAGAGTAACTTTTAACTCTAAGTGTAGGTAGATTTTGGGAGAAAGACAGGAAAGGGTGGTGGGTTTTGTTTGTCTAAATGACAGCTACTAGAAAACTGGCTTCAAATTGAATTTTGGAAGGACAGAATTGACATTTTTAATTTTAAATTTAATTTTAAATTTTCTAAGTAGGAGGTTGTTTTTATTTTTAAGTAGATCAGCTTAGCAGGTATTGTTGTGTCATGTGAATGTAATGTAAAATTAATTATTCTGGTATGGATGTCTTACTTGGGAACACCTGCTAAAAAGGGATTTTACTGCTAATTTTACTGATCAGTAAGCACCATTATTTCTTGCCTATGAATGAAGCTTGCTCATTTAAACAAACAAAAAGTCTTTTTTGACTTGTCAGTTCATTAGTTTGTGGAAGTTGCTTTAGGCCTTGGGAGATTTTTTGCCCTGACATTTAATCGCTCTGTGCAGTTCTGTTCCAACCCACGTTAGGAATGGGTTGCTCTTACTTTTCCTCTGCCAAAAGGGAAGGTATGTGCTGTGCAGATCCAGGGTCACAGGCTAAATCTGGCTCAGAAGCTCCAACTTTTGCAAAGTTTGGTATTTTCTGTCAGCTCCACGAGTGCTCCCCAACTGCAGGGAGGGATCCCGAGCTACTGTGCTTTGGTCAATTAGCAGTGCCTAATAAGGATATAGGAGAAGTTAAACTCTTCTGATAGTTACTTAAAATCAGTGGAATTTCCCTGTGAAATAAATAGCAGTTAGAAAGATTAGAAGGGTAAGCAATAAAAGTGACCTTTTTTCCTTGTCTTGTCTCCTCTTATCTTGCTCGTTGGACTTTTTTATTCTTTAAGCTTTTCTAAGTGGCAAAAGAAGAAGAAAAAAATAATTTTCCCATGCAATTTTCCAAGGTCACAGTACGTTTCATGACAAGGATGGAGGACAGGGCTTGTGGTAAATTCCTGTCCCCATTAAAGCTGACTAAATTGAATTTGTTGACTGTTCTAGAGATGTTTCCTTGTGACCAAAAGTTACTCCAGAAGGCATGTTTGTGAATCATCTTTTGAGAGAACATGTTCCTTCAAAAAAATTCCTTCCCCCTTACAAGTGGGTTGTGAACATTTGCTTTTACATTTTTTTGCCAACCTTTTTTATGAATTATGAAATCTAAATAAAATATTTAGGTGGCACTAATAAAAGCTATTTTGAGTAGCTAAAAGATAATGGTTTGTTTAGCTAGCTTGTTTATACCAAGTGCTCTTAAGTGACCATTCATTTAATAATTACTAAGTGAATAATTACTATTTCAGGCATAACTAATTAGTAAATAACTTCAGCAGAATAGTTTACTTTCAGCTGACAGTACAGCTGTGCACTCTATTCATGAATTAATGAGTACTCTTGTAATACCTTTTCAAAGTCTTTCTTATTAAGGCAGATTTTTTCCTAAACTGTTGTCCTTCTCTTATTTGTTTTGTTCTAGGTGCTTTTAAACCTTGTGGATATTTATTGGGCAGCTGGATGATTCGACTTACTGTCTGGTTCATTTTTTTGGTTGCTTTGTTCTTCAACTTGCTTGTCATGTTAACAATATTTGCATCCTGTACTACATTACCATCTTCCAAATTGTTTGTAAGCCTGATTTCTGTCTCTAATTTATTTATGGGAGTTTATACTGGGATTTTAACTTTCTTGGATGCTGTCTCTTGGGGAAGATTTGCTGAATTTGGCATATGGTGGGAGACTGGCAGTGGTTGCAGAGTTGCTGGGTTTCTTGCAGTCTTTTCGTCAGAAAGTGCCATTCTTTTCCTGATGTTGGCAGCTGTTGAACGGAGCTTCTCTGCAAAGGAATTCATTAAAAAGGAGAAAAGCTATCGCCAAAAACAATTTCAAATTGCGGCAATTTTTGCTTTCCTGTGTGCCATGATAGCGGGATGCTTACCACTTTTTTATAAAGCAGAGTACTCAGCATCACCTCTTTGCTTGCCCTTCCCTACTGGAGAAACACCTTTGTTAGGTTTCACAGTAACTTTAGTGCTCCTGAATTCATTAGCATTTTTGCTAATGGCTATTATCTACACTAAACTGTATTGCAACTTGGAAAAAGAGGATCTCTCTGAAAACTCCCAGTCCAGCACGATTAAGCATGTTGCTTGGCTAATCTTCACAAACTGCATCTTTTTCTGCCCTGTTGCATTTTTCTCATTTGCACCGTTGATCACTGCAATTTCTATCAGCCCTGAAATCATGAAGTCTGTTACTTTGATATTTTTCCCATTGCCTGCTTGCCTCAATCCAGTCCTGTATGTATTCTTCAACCCAAAATTCAAAGAAGACTGGAAGTTGCTCAGGCACCATCTGACCAGGAAGAATGGAGCAGTAGCAGTTGCCGTCAATGCTCAAGGGGGCTGCATGACACAGGATTTTTACTACGACTGTGGCGTTTACACCCACATGCAGGGTAACATTGCCATGTGTGAGTGTTGTGAATCGCTCCTTTTATCCAAGCCCGTTCCCTGTAAACATTTAATAAAATCTCACAGCTGCCCCGCGCTGGCAGTGGTGCCTTGCCAAAGGCCAGATGGCTACTGGTCAGACTGTGGCACCCAGTCAGCCCACTCTGACTACGCAGATGAGGATGACTCCTTTGTATCAGACAGCTCAGACCAAGTGCAGGCCTGTGGCCGTGCGTGTTTCTACCAAAGCCGAGGATTCCCTTTGGTTCGTTATGCCTACAACATACCAAGAATTAAAGACTGAAAAGGTTTTCTGCCATCAACTGTTCCAATAAAGAGGTATAATGCTTTCCAGACTGTTGCCTGTTTTGACCTTTCAAGCAGGAAGCACTTTCGTAATCATTGTTTAGTGTCATTTGTAAAGAAGGGAAGCAGGCAATTACTTCTCAAGCCATACATTTTAAAAAAAAATTAAACAAGTAAATCAATTGCCCTGACTGTAAATAACTGGCAAACCCATTTGTTACCCAATATTTTTAGTCTTTCCACACAACAATGGTTTCTTTTGTACAGTTTTTACATGCTAATGGTGTGTTTCCACATTGTACTTCAGTTGTACTTTGCTTCTGCTGTTGGTGAGGTAAGTTCTGCTGATTTTTTTTTTCCTGCCCCTGCTAAAGCACAATATAAAGGACAGCTGTTTAATATTAAAGAAATTATTTTTAAGTGTAACTTTTCTGTAATTAAGCAAAAAAAATATTTGCTACCTTTGTATAGTATATTCAGCATTGAATCTCAGGATGAATTTTATTACAGGGCCAAAAGAGGGATTAATTCTCCCATACGTAACTGTGACAGCAATATAGGAATACTGTGTTTGTTTTGTATTTTAAGCCAATGTTTGATTAAAAAGAAAGCACTTGTAATCCACAATAATCTGTAGGCTAGCCAAGTAAAAATATTAACAGCTGTCAGGAATAATAGGGTTGAGCATGCTTTTCCAGTGATGATGCATTACTTCAGGCAAACCATAACAAAGTTTCTTCAGTATTACACAATCAAATCATACCATGGAATGTTGATATATCAGAGAGTGTTAGCAGTGCTGTCAGTGTACATAGCTCACATCTTTTCAGAAAGACTGGTCAATACTCTGCAACCTGTTGAATGTTACAGCACTCCAGTAATACCTATGGATAGACTGAGCAGATGGAGGAAAAGTGCAAAGCAATTTGGCAATGAAGAAAAGCATTTTACCAGTTATTTTACTGAGAGTGAAATATACTGTGCAAAGTCACTGATTTTCACGTAAATCAGTACAATCTTTTTAAACCATTAATTTCCTGAGACCCAAATGATTTAAGTACAATTGGTGATCCATTTTTCTATAGTTTTAAATCTGATCGATATAAAGTTATGAATGCATGATCAAGTATTTTATGTATGTTTCTTGAACAATATGCTAAATCAAGAGCAAATCCACTGCCATCCCAGTCACCCTGGAGACCTTCTCATTAAGAATTAAAACTAGATTGCTGTTTTGATAATTAAACTGTATATACTGTTCATACAATGAAGTTTTATGTTTGTATTGTAAGTTATTTGATAGAACTTATGATGGAAAGTGTGGCTTCAGTTCATTTTATTAATTAAAGCTACCTCCTAAACAATAGTGTCTGCCAGTAGCAGGATGTTTAAAATGTTGTGGTTTATATACTTTTTGCATTGTAAATACACATGGTTGTATATTGTCACTGTAATAAAAACAAAATCCTTATATATCAAAATCATGTAGTTTGTATAAAGTATGGGAGGATTATTTACTGTATGCTGTTGACTTTGTAAGCCAAAATATTCGCATGTAAGAAGGGAAGAAAACCAACCCGGAGTTGTTAATTCCTATATCTACACTCATGAATATTACATCTGCAATTAGCATGGAATGTTATGCTGAAAGTTAATAAAGGGTACATGAATATTGATTATTATTTATCTCTCTTTTTCAAAAGTTAAGGCTGAAAATGGTGCACATGTAGAGTTATTGAGCAAAACAATGTGTCATCTGCTCTCAGCTACATATGGCCAGAAAAATAAGAACATCGCCAATTTACAAGTGGATTTATGGTCTTGGACTAATGCTGATTCCTGACATGCAAAAGCTTAAAACTTTTTCAAGAAGTGTTTGATCTCTTACAAAGCAATCTCTTGATTAAAGAAGTTATATATTGTGTCTAAGTTAAAATGTTTTTAGTATGACTTGGATAATCATACAGATTATAATTCTTGTATTGATACTTTTTTGTGTTGAAAGTTGAAGGGTTTTTTTAAGCCATCATTTTGTAAGAGTCTCCGTCTGTCCCACTATCCCTTTGTTGACCAGCCTGTCAAAGGTAACAAGAACGCCTCTCAAAAAGGACTACAAATGTCAGCTGCTATTTAGTAGAAAAGGAAATCCAACCATCAAGCTTCCAGAAAGCTAGCTGTATTTTCAAAAAGTATTCTTAAATATGGATTAATTTCTTCTATGTCTTACAATTGATTTTTCACTGAAATGTTATTAAAAAGGTCAGATGTGGTCCATTTGAAGTTCCAGTAACTCATTGTACATCAGTATGGTTTTGGAGTTCAGTTATGCTAGTGCTTCACTCTTACTGCAGTCAGCCCAGATTCTTCCAGCACACACAGGATCTGTCTGCTGCTGGTAGAGGTGAAAAAATACAGGCAGCAGCAACTCCAACCAGCCCATCAGGAAGCGGTGCTGCAAAACTTGCCTCTCACAACATGACCATGTGCATGAGCACCCATGGACAATCACCTAAGAAGAACTCAGACAAATCCAACTGCCAGGTACTCAGTGCCAGCTTTGTTGTGTCTTTGCTGGTCAAGCTGATCTCAGCCAAAGGCACAGTGGTATGTTCAGATGTTCATATTCACTAAGAACTCACTCCCACTCCAAAAGTAGTGTCAAATATATGGGGATAACTTGCCTTAAAAGCTCTGTTTGTTAACAATGTGTGGGATTTTTGTTACCAATGTATCAGTGGCTTTCTGAGCTGTCACCTCAGCAGCCTACTCTTCAGCTAGGCAAACTTCCTAATTTCAGTTTTGAGATTCAAACAAGTGAAACCTCACATGTTACACCATTCTGGATGTCTGCAGAAAATAAATCCTCCAATTTTCTAGAGACTAAATTTAACTAAAACTGTTCTTACAATGCCGGTGTCATAGAGCTTGCTTCTAGACTTCTCTAAACAACTGTAATACTGAGCTCCAGTGCTGGATATAGCAGTCAAAAATGATTTGCTGTTGACTTTAAATTAAAAACCTGGGGCAAGGACAGCATTTTTTTGTTATTGTTTCTCATCTGCTGTTGTGAGGAAGCAGCTTTTTGCAGGGAGACAGAGACACAAATAAAATTCCCAAAGGTATTCCCTACCTTTCTCCCAATAAGAATAATTTCTTACAGACCACTATTAGCCTGCTGTATGGCAGTATGCTGGGGACAACTCTTCATTTGAAATTAAGCGTTTTCATTCTTGTACAAAAATAATGTGTCTGCTTTGCAACTTTTTGGTCTAGATGCCTTTTGCCTCATTTCATTTCTTTCCAGCAGTGTTTCCTGTGTTTTTTCAGAAATTTACTCAGAAATTTCCAACTTAAGCAAAGGTACCTCAGTAATTCTTTTCACTTTCATTACTATTTTTAAGCTTTCAGTTTTCCTTTGCAGTGTAATATTTTTAATTAAAAGCACAAGCCAATTTTTAATTACATAAAGTTTTTCATCTTTTGCAGCTAGCATAAATTTATTTTTTAATGAGATTTTTTTTAATATTACCTTTCGCATTTTTTCCTGTAGAGTCTGAGCAATGTAGTATTAGATTTCAATTGAAGGTCGTTCAATAAATAAGAAAATGAAATCTGAAATGGGATAATACATCAAAATTGATGTTTTATGTTGTGTACTCTTTAAGAATTTAGAGGATGAATGGACATGTCATATGTCGCAGTCATAGCACTACAGTAATATAAATTATCATTGTTTAGGTTTTACCTCAAAAATACTGGTTAGTGGTCACTGTGGTGTTTGCTATAGGGAAATTATTTTGATTTGAGGGTAACAAAATAATGAAATACCTCACTGGTTTCCAGTAACAAAAGCCTAACCTGTATCTTGAAAATTTCAGTCCAAAAATCAGCAAGCAAATCTGTTACTGACACTTCCAAAGAGAGAAAGACTATGCAGAACCATAAACTAGCTAAAGGAAGCGAAGGCTGTTCAAAAGCAGAAAGGCTGTGATCTCCAGCTGACATAAAACAGCTGGATTGACTTGGAATCCTGCTAGTGATTCTAAAAGATGTGATTTTAAAATAAATGTGTTTCATAGAGTTCTTATTTCCCCAAACAAGAGAGAGATTCTCATCTCAAGGCCCTGCTTCTTAAAAGAGATGGCTCCGCATCTGCAGTCAGGAGAATCTGGGCTGAGACTAGTAGTGTCTACAGTATACTGCAACGATGAGAATGCACCATACTGTGGAGGAATCCAAGACCTCTCAGGTTTCACAGCCTCTAATCGAGCAGAACTACATATTCAGGCATGAAAATAGCCAGTAGACAAGTATAGGCAGTGCTTGTTCAGGTCTGACATGGACTGTGAGCCAAGTAGCTTTCTTCCTCGCTCCCATCCCTGGCACACTATTTTTCCTCACACTGGAAAATCCAAAGGCTTTGGAAAACTTCTTAAATTCATCTATATTTGGTTCAGATTTTCTACTCTTTTTAAGGTTGCAAGTAGAATCAAGATCTATATTCTTCAAGCTTAAGGGATGTTGTCTAAGCCTCTGCTTCTGCCTAAATTTAGTAATTTTTTTTTCCATAGGATTATTTTTATGCTTCTGTGTTCCTGAATATAAGTGTGGAACCAGACGTTACATCTGATCTGATTCTTTTCATTTAATCTGGCTAGTATTCAAGCTGAACTGAGAAGTTTCCTTCTGCTGGCTCTTCTGTTTTCAGAGATTGAGTTAATCAGATTACAGTTGAATTTCTAGAACTGAACTATTTCATAAAGAAGAGTTGGCAAATCAAGGTACTTAGTAATACAGAGTAGTTGATTTGTGCCTAGCATTTTATTAATTTCTATGTCTGCTACCTGTAAAATTGCTTTCTTGATATTTCTGTGTAAAGTTTTTTCAAATATTGTGTATGGAAATTAGGGAGTATTTGTGAAAAATTTGTTAGGAGCATTTGGATGTTTAGACATGCTGATTGGCATAACCAAACAGACAGAAGGTCTAGATCTGTGGATGCATCATCCTATGTTTACTCTGAATTTTACTCCCTATGGCTAGATATATCACTCTTAAGTGCTTATTCTGTAGTCTGTGACAGTGTTGGTTCAGTTAGCACTATAAGACTGAACATAATTTTTGTAGTTTCTTTAGTTAGAAATTAGGATCAACAAGATCAGAAAGGTTTCCTTTGGGCACACACAGAGAGACATACATACAAACCACGTTTTTGATTTTCCTTACAGTGGGATGGCAGTTGGTCGTGGTATTCATTCTTCCATTTGTGGGGCACACAATTTGCTTAGAGGGACTCACCAAGATTTTGTAGACAGTTATTGAATTCATACAGTGGCTCCAGGCTCTTTTGTCATGGCCACCCATTGTTTTCATTAGTAATATTTACAAGGGTATTAATGAGTACCATAAACTTAGCCAGTATCCATGGGAATTCTGGGCAAACTACACCTTTTTAGGGGCTGGTGAGAGGGGTGGTACGGCTTTCCCAAATCTCACTTTTCCCTGGCTTGGGAACAACACCCTGCCTTTTGAAACATTTCCATTAGATTTTAAGGATATCATGTTAATTTTCATCACTGTTCACATCTCGCTTCCTGCTCTGCAGAGTAATTGGATGTCCCTTAAAGCTCTGGTTGTTTCAGCCCTGAGCACCTGGCAGCAGACCCAGAAATCCACCTGTGACACTGTCAATCAGCAGTGGGTGAAAACACTGACGGAAGAGATTCGACAGATCCTACATTGTAACCAAGCCTCTGACATTCTCCAGTCAGTTAAACAGGTCCAACTGCTCAGCAAAGTCCATGACCACCTGGGAAGCAGTCTTACAAGAGGTACTGTGCAGAGGGACTTGGCTGCAGTATGTTGGGCTTTGCTTGACACAGTGGTTGCAAACACCCGACAGTGCCCAAAGGGAGGGGTGGAGATGGCAGGCTCTGAGGCAAACACGAGCTGCTCAGACACTCAGGCCATAGTAGTGCTGAGCAAGAAGGCTGCCTCAGTGGAAAAGGTGAAAACTGTGGCCCCCCCAGGGAGGAACTTCAAGGAAAAGGGGGCTGAGGGTGAAAGAACAGTGACCTCACAGATGATCCCATATGAGCAGCTGAATGTGACTAAAAAGGTTATCACACATCGCTCAGATGAGCCAATCCTTTTCTGGTTACTACAAGTCTGGGATGACCAGGGACAGGGTCAGTTCCTTGTCAGCAGAGAAGCAAAGAAACTGCATGGCTTTTCTGGTGACCGTGAGCTAGACCTTGATTTTGCTAGGTCTCAGGCTGACCTCAGCCTCTGGAGGTGACTGCTGCCAGCTGTGAAGCAGAAATACCCCAGTGAGCTGGAGTTACAGGAAGCACAGTGACCCTGGCCACCATGGAGGATGCTGTCCAGAGGCTGAGAGAATTTGGGATCCTAAGATGCCTTTTTGCAAAGGGTGGCCCAACCTTCAAGGATCCTGAGGAGGCCGATCGCACCCCTGACATGTGGAGAAGGCTACTGGACTTAGGGGCCAGAGAGCTATGTGAAGAGCATGGTGACTTTTTGCATTAACTTTGATTTGGACACGGTTGCTGATGTCATCATCAGCAAAATGAGAGACTGTGAGAAACTCATTCGCTCCTCCTATCCAAGCGACGAGTGCACCCTGTCCAGCTAGTGACTGTCAAGGCACCAGCCAGCGACCACTGACCCCATAGTAAGTGATGACCCCACAGTGACCAGTGATGCTGCGGACACTGACACAACTGCATCAGGTAATGATGGCTCAGCAATTAAAGGAGCTCGGACTGTAAATGACGAGCTCTGTAAGTTGATGATGGAGACTGTTACTGAATGTGTTAAGGGCTTGCATAGCCAACTCGACAAGCTTATCGTGGCACCAGTGCAACTCAGTCACCCCAGTGCACCTGGGCGAGTATTTTTACACAGAACCTCTGGCGCTTCCTTCTCCAGCATGGGGAAGACATGACAAAGTGGGACAAAAAGCCCACTTCTCTCCTGGAAGCTTGAGTTCAAGAAGAAAGGGAAAAAGGTGAAATCAAAGGTCAGTGCTGTATCGGGGTTGCAGGGGCAGGCATCTAGGCATGACAGCCTGAGCTATAACTGATTCAGCACCCTAGAGGGTCCCTCAAGTAGATCCGCACCAGCCAGTGATGATGAAGACAAATGTTAGAGGAGCCCGTCCTCCTGCCAGGAGGAGGATGGGGACAATCGGGTTCACTGGGCGTTGTGGGTAAGGTGGCCTGGCACGTCCAAACCACACAGATTTGAGGCATTGGTTAACACTGGAGTGCAATGTATATTGTTGCCATAGAATTTGTAGGGGCGGAATGAGTGTCCATTGCTGGGGTCACGGGAGGCTCACAGGAACTGACTGTGGTTGAGGCCTAGACAAGTTTAACGGGGGATAAATGGCAGAGACACCCTATCGTATCTGGTCCTAACACCCCCTGCATTCTGGGCACTGATTTTTTGAGAAATGGTTTTTTCAAGGACCCAAAAGGGGACCATTGGGCATTTGGAATTGCAGCAGTAGAACTGGATGCAGGGAAGCTTTTTAATGCACTGCCTGGTCTCTCAGAGAGCCCCTCAGCCATAGGAAAACTGAAAATAGAGGATCAGCAGGTGCCTATTGCCACTAAGACTGTGAACAGCCGGCAATACCGCATCAATAGAGACGCTGTGGGCCCATGATGCTTCCGGGCACCAGGGCAGGGATGCCACCTACAGATGGGCATGGGATCGGGGGGTGGATCTAACCATGGATTGTATTCCCCAGGTTATCCATGAGTGTGAGACCTGTGCTGCCATTACGAAGGTCAGATGAGCGAAGCCCCTGTGGTATGGTGGGAGGTGGAGAAAGTATAGGTATGGGGAGGCCTGGCAGTTTGACTACATCAGTCTGGCCAAGACCCACCAAGGTAAAGTCAACATGCTTACCCATGGTGGAGGCCACGACAGGTTGGTTGGAGATGTACCCTGTCCCACATGCAACAGCTCGGAATACCATCCTGGACCTGCAGAGACAAGTCCTGTGGTGACATGGTACACCTGAGCGAATTGAGTCCAATAACAGGACTCATTTCAAGAATAACCTAGTGGCTGCCTGGGCAAGGGAACATGGTATTGAGTGGGTATTCCACATTCCCTATTGTGCACAGGCCTCCGGGAAAGTTGAGAGGTGTAATGGGCAACTCAAAACTTTTTTGAAAATATTGGGGGTGGGGAGAGACTCTGAAGAAGTGGGGCCAATATCTAGGTGAGGCCACCTGGTTGGTCAACACCAGAGGTTCTACCAACTGAGCTGGCCCTGCTCAGTCTGAGCCCCTCCACATGCCAGATGATGATGGAGTCCCAGTGACACATCTGAGGGGGTTGTTGGGAAAAGCGGTTTGGGTTAACTCTTCCACTGGCAAAGATAAAACCATCCATGGGGTTGTCTTCTCTCAGGGTCCAGGTTATACATGGTGGGTGATGCAGGAGAATGGTAGAACTCAGTGTGTGCCCCAAGGAAACCTCGCTCGTGCATGAATACGTGTACATATGACCAGACTGGTTTTTTTAGTTTGGAGAGTTGGGAAAAAATGGGAAAGAATTCAGGGGTGGATTATGTCATGGTTTTAACCTGTTTGTCTTGATTTCTTCCCCATTTTCCTTCTCTCACGGAGCTGCAGGCAAATGTGCTGAAGCCAGGAGCTGCCCTCGTTGTCTTGGCAATGGAACAGCGCCTGTCTGTCCCCCCCCGGCCCAGACGGGGGTGGTTTGTGGCAGGGTCATGGCTCAGCAACAGAGAAGTAGCAATCCCGGTGCTAGTCTGCATCCAGCACAGCGCCCGCTGCGCAGGATGTGAGTGTGTGTTTTCCCTGGGCCCTGCTGCTGCCGCAGTTCTGGGGGATTTTGAGGTTTGTACTGCATATGAATTTGAGGCTTGTATCGGCAGGGCCAGGGAGACCATGTGGTCCTGGGCGCTGCCATGTTGCAGTGACGCCAGCGAAGGGGCAGGATTTATGACTCAGAACTGCTTGCTCTCTGGATGAACTGAACCGTGCGGGGTGGACTTCAAGGGATTTTAAAAACTGCAGCACAGGGAAGGTGCTCTCTCTTCCTTCCCCACCAACTCGAGTGGAGAGAGTTTTCACACATCCATGGAGGCCCCCACCTGGCTCGTTCCCTCCACATCTTCCTCCTGAGGATTACTTCTCCAGTGGCCCCTTCACCATCCCGAGAAACTGTCCTGACATTCTGCAGCCCCAGTGGGAGTCCCTGTGGAGTCATTCTTTTGCAAGTCCTTCCTGGCAGCAACTCCTTTTCCTTTGGGGTTGTTTGGGGAACAGGTGAGGGGGTGTGTGGTATTGGGGGAATTCTTAATCGAGCATGGGGTGAAGGTGTGTGCTATCTCTTTCTCTCTCTGGAACAGGTGTGGGGTTGTGTTTTGTGTGTGTGTGTGTGTGTGGTGTTGAGTTATATATATATATATTTATACATATTATTATTATTTTCTATATATTTTCTGTAATAAATCTTGTATTCACTTAATGAGCTTCTGTTCTGAGTGTTAAATAATTCTCCCTTGTCTCAAACGGAGACAGATNTGCGGGGTGGACTTCAAGGGATTTTAAAAACTGCAGCACAGGGAAGGTGCTCTCTCTTCCTTCCCCACCAACTCGAGTGGAGAGAGTTTTCACACATCCATGGAGGCCCCCACCTGGCTCGTTCCCTCCACATCTTCCTCCTGAGGATTACTTCTCCAGTGGCCCCTTCACCATCCCGAGAAACTGTCCTGACATTCTGCAGCCCCAGTGGGAGTCCCTGTGGAGTCATTCTTTTGCAAGTCCTTCCTGGCAGCAACTCCTTTTCCTTTGGGGTTGTTTGGGGAACAGGTGAGGGGGTGTGTGGTATTGGGGGAATTCTTAATCGAGCATGGGGTGAAGGTGTGTGCTATCTCTTTCTCTCTCTGGAACAGGTGTGGGGTTGTGTTTTGTGTGTGGTGTTGAGTTATATATATATATATTTATACATATTATTATTATTTTCTATATATTTTCTGTAATAAATCTTGTATTCACTTAATGAGCTTCTGTTCTGAGTGTTAAATAATTCTCCCTTGTCTCAAACGGAGACAGATGTGTATATATATTTATTCACTTCATTCAATTGTTTGTGGCAATTTCTGTTTTTCATTGTGGCAGTTTGATTTTACCTGTAGGCTTTAGCAGTGTTGGTGCTTAATTCTTGCCAGGGCCAGTGCTTTCTGGTACTCAAAAGTTTTGCCTTGAAGCATATCCTTGTAACATGCCATTTGTCTGCTTGTCAGTCTTGCTATGGCCATAGGGGTTGTGTACCTGAACCTGCGGGATTGTTGTTTCAATCCTAAGCATTTTATAAAATTACATTGTTTGGTTTCTTACTTTGCCTGTGTTAACTAGGTCATAGTGGCTGTGGAGCTGGCTTGACAATTTGGGTAAAATGGTAAGAGGAATAAAAACAATATTTTATACTTAAACATATTTTCAAGGTTAGGTGCTTTTGCCATTCTGGTAAGAATGCTTTAATTCCCCCAAAGTTGAACTGGCTTTTGCCACCTTTCCTATGGACAGTCTTGGTGTGTAAAATTTGGTAGCTTGTCACAACACTAAGGTGTGTTAATATAAGGTATTTACCCAATATTTGCCCCTCTATCCCAAGGAATTCTCTTATTCTGCATAATGGTATAGGGAGGGAAGAGACAGACTCAAATGTTTGTGTCTTTGGCAAGTATGCTGCTGACTTGCCTTGAGATATCCATTTCATAATTCCTGGCCATCCCAGATGATGTGATGTGGGCCTCCATTGGAAGCAAGAGATGCCTAGTGCCTACTGAACTCCAGAATTCCTCAATTTAGTGAGACAAGATGGGGCAACATTTTCTTAATTTCAGACTGTTATTAGTCTTCACTATGAAATGGGCTTTAAGGTCAAGGGAGGTTTTAAAGCCTTCCTAAGATGATTTGAAGTTACCTTGGTTTGCAACCTGTTGAAATACTTAAAGTTTTCCTGCTTGATATGACATGGAGCTTTGCTTACAGTGCTTATGTAGACATAAGCAAACAACGTTTATGCTTCTTTTATTTCTTAGCTGCATGCAGCACATATACAAAAGTTCTTGTAAAACTATAGGTGGTTTGTATTTAACAAAGCTGAGGCTTTGGATTGTGTAACTTGTACCCTAAGAATTCAGTCCGATTTGAAATTCCTCCTTACAATGTTAATTGGCATGAAACCTTGTAGTGACATTGTGTTGTCTCAATACTTAAATCATTAATTAAATTATTTTAACAGGTGTCATTCATTTGTTAGACACTGTGGCTTCCTTCTTTATTTGATGATAATCGGGTTCAACAATCTATACAAATGGCTGGAGTTATTTTAGCATCAGCAGCATCAATTTGCTACATAGTGATGTAGTAAATATTCTGGGGATGCTTAAATCAGAGATGCATTCAGGCCTTTTTTGTGTTTTTCAGCTTGCTGGGAAACCATTCCAGATGATCACCTTGTTATCAGCACATATGATCAGCGATGGGATAATGTTTTTTTTCCTAACAGGAACAATAATATTTCCCGATCTGCCAAAACTGCAGTTCTCACGAGATGGTAAGGCAAATGAAGCTCCACCACTTAAAGGGGAAAATCCTTGACACCTGACCTCTGCCTCTCCCTTCCAGTTGGTGGCTGAGCATTCCTGGCATTTGCCTAGTTTTGGCCTCAGGAGATGTCAGATATATCTCTGAGCTTTAACTTGCTCAGACCAAAGGATTTTCTTGGCCAAAGAGTTTTCTAGTACATTAGTAAGGTTTTTGGGGTCCGTGAAGGCTCTGGTGAGCAAGAGGAAGGAAGAAGTATATGCTCTTCAGAGACAGGAGAGATGCAGCCAGTTTGGCAGAGAAATTAAGGATTTGTGTGCCTGTGAGTATGCAGCCCAAGCAGCAAACAGCCCATCTTAAAATTTCCAAATCTAATTTGGACCTTTTTTAGGCCTGTTAATCATGGCATTGAAATGTTTCCCACCTTATAACACTGATTTTTGGTGGTGGCACTCATTTTGTTGGTGTCTAGACACACATTATGTTTGTGTAGATTTGATGATTTTTTATATCACTGACGTACTGAAATTTTTATGACAAGTCAATTGCCTCAAATACCACAATTGCCTTTCCTGCTTTATACAAAGTATTTTAATATTGTTTCTTATTTTTCAGCTTGTCTATCCAACTAAAATGTGTATTTCTTGTTAGACTCACCTACATGGAGAATCTTAGCAAGAACAATTAATATAGCAACCCGATTTACAATGCCTTTCAAACCTCTGTATCTCATGTTTCTATCAGTAATGCTACTGTTTAGCCATAGCAAAATGTCTCACTAAAATTTTATAAAAATTTGCCCACTGCTAGTCAGCAGTTATCTCCTTGGTTGATGAAAATTGAAGGCAATGAAAAGCTTTGGTGATACATGTTTGCTGCTGATTTTGCTTAAGATTTGGCTAAAAAGGGGAAGTCAAGGCGGACGAGCATCAGCAATGAAGAGGGAATGTATTCCTAGGATTTGAACCACACTGGATTATTGACAAGGAATCTAGTGGCAAACAAGAATATATATATGTATATATATGTAACCTGATCTATTTATAACAAATAGTGGTAGACTCACTGGAGGATTAACTGATAGGAGAGAAGGGAAAGAACACCATTTGCCTAGCAGAATGTATGAATTTTGAATTGGAAACAAGATAATTGTGGTGACTGAAATGAGATTTTGAAATTTAATATAAGCATGGAACACAAACTTTGTCTTGGCTGTTAGCATGTGTTAAGCTACCTTCTGATGCGCTGGGATTGTCACCTGCAGATGATGTTGCCAGTTCTTATTGAAATGGTACATGTGCAAAAACATGATAAAGTAAGATTGGCATACATATGTCAGTGATAGCCCTGGAGATGCCCTGGAGGTTCCAGATCTGCTGCCTCCCCAGGGCCTGACCAGATAAGGCAGCGAGGATGGTGAAGGGACTGATGCACAAGTCTTTTGAGCAGCAACTGAGGGAACTGGAGTCGAGGAGAAGAGGCCTGGAGAAGAGGAGGCTCAGGGGAGACCTTATTGTGCTCTACAACTGCCTGAAAGGAGGTTGTAGCCGGATGGGCATCGATCTCTCCTCCCAGGCAGCCAACAGCGGGACAAGATGGCATAGACTTAAGCTGTGCCAGGTGAGGTTTAGGTTGGACACTAGGAAGTTCTTTACAGAGGGAGTGACTGGGCATTGAAATGGGCTGCCCAAGGAGGTGGTGGAGTCACTGACCCTGGAGGTGTTTAAGAAGAGACTGGATGTGGCACTGAGCGCCATAGTCTAGTTGATAAGATGGTGTTGGGTCAAAGGTTGGACTCGATGATCTCGGAGGTCTTTTCCAACCTAGTTGATTCTGTGATTCAGGTTGCATGTACTGGGTGGATTCAACTTACTGGTCAACGCCGGTGCAGTCGTCCTGTTTCCACGGTGTCTTTGCGCAGCACGCACCGCCTCCCAAACCTGCCACACGGGCTCGGTGGGACGGCGGGACAGGGCCGGCGACGGGCGGTGAGGCAGGGCCGGCGGGCAGGGGGGGCGGTGATGCGCGTCCCAGTTGCCGGGGAGGTGGGGGCGGGGGCGCCGCGGGGCATGTCGGGAGCGCCGGTCCGCGCCGGGAGGTGGCGGAGGGGCCGCTCCGCCATGAGTTTGGGCGGTCGGCACGGGGACAGCAGCGGGGGCAGCAGCGGGAGCGTACTCAGCCCGCCGTCCTCCCCCGACTCCGAGGGCGAGGAGCCCCTCAGTCCCTCCGGCGGGTCTCCGCTCTCCCCCGCGTCCCGCTGCAGCTCCCGGGAGGAGGAGGAGGAGGGGGAGCGGGCGGCGGCCCCCCGGAGCCCGGCGGCCGATAGGTAACACCTGCGGCTGCCCGGGCTGGAGCGGGGGCTCGGGGCCGCCCTTGTGACCGGCCGGTCCCCTGCGCTCGCCTCCTTCTGCCAGAGACAGAAGTTTATTTTGCATAGAGTTGTTGGCGTAGATAAACGCTTCGTTGTTTGTGCGGTTTTTTGGTATCTTGGAAAGTCTTCTCAGTGGGCAGAGATCTGTGAGCAGTTGGCCTGGGCCTTGGGGTCTTAGTCATATGAAAAGCTACAGCTTTTCTGTCATGTTTTTAAAAGTTCTTGTAGACTAAAGGGCTCATTTTCTTAAGTCTGTGTAGCTGCATCCAAAGTCATTGTTGTGTTTGCATTATGCAGTTCCTGCTCCTGTGGTTTAATTTTATTCCCTTTTAATTATATGCAAACTTAACATGTTTTAGCTTCTTTTAACTTGGAATCTCACCAGGTTGACAGAAGAATAATAATTTTTATTCCTTTTAAACAGAAGAGGGAAGAGTAGGGAGTGCCAGTCTTATTCTGGAATACAACCTTTGTGATGAAAACTTCACAGACCTGTGTATTAACTGGTGATGAATGTAACTAGCAAGGCTGAACTGAGCTAAAATGCCGGTGGGGTAAGGGAAAAAGAGCTGAGCTTCCCGGAGGTTCAGGGTTCCAGTGTGGTTCTCAAACCTCTGTGGAGGGCAGTGAAGGAATATGAACCACACTGGATTTCACTTACAAGTCCTCCTTGGTAATGAGCTAAAAATCCAGGAAAAGTGTGTTCAAGTGGTCAAAAGCTTCAGAGTGAATATTAGCCAGTTCATGGTCCCTTCTCTTTCAGATTTTCTGTTACTTCTGCATTTACTTCTTCACAAGCTGTTTGTTCCTTGTACCCTCATTTGTTCCTTGAAGTTCAGCAGCGGTTTGCTCAAGCTACAACATGTCTTTACAGTTTGAGATGCTGCTTGAAACAGCATTAAATTTTTGGGCCTTTTGCAGCAGTATTATCTGGCAGCAGTAACATGAAGATGGAGGCCTGAGTTGACAGTCTTGTTAATCTGTGGCACGATGCATGTGCAGACACTGCTTCTGAGTAACACTGATGCTGTGTTGTACTAACTGCCTACCAAATGTTCATATAGCAGTTTCCAGGTACAGGTGCCAAGATCTCAAAGGTGGGATAATAAAAACCACTTTTCACATAGACACTGTGCTCCCCATGTATGCGCATGCTCTGAGTCTTTTTGTTGTTTTCCTCTTTAAAACTACACAAAAACTTAGCTGGAGGCAGACATTCCATATGGAGAACACTGTGTTTGCAAAAGAGAAAGGATGAAAACAAGGCCTTGTGAAATGTTAGGCATTTTCATACTTGTATTATAGACCAGTGTTTGGTGTGACCTCAGTGATTATACAGGGAATGATAATCACAGTGTCAAATGTGTCTAAGATACTTAGAAATAAATGTGCATTTGAGAATGGGATATTTTAAGAAGTCTACTGATTTAAGCTGTTTATAGCTGCAAACGTGCTAGCATTTCAGAAAACAGTCCCATGAGATTTAAGGTTGTGTGTGGCTCAAAATACATAGCCGTTTTGCCAGGGAGAGTGTGACCCGTGGCTGGAGTGCACACTGAGAAGGACTAGGTTCCAGTCTGTGTTCTGGTGCAAATCTGGGGAGTGTTTCTCTTAACTTCATATTGAGGTCTTCGTATTGAAGCTTCAACAGAGGAAAATATGCTCATTTTATTTCTTATTTGTCTACGATAAGTTTTTAATACTGTAAATAATTTCTTTGAGAAGTTGACAGCTTTGTAATTACTGATACAAAAAGCCACAAAGTAAATATTATTTTTCTTAATTTATTCTTTTTTGTATTAGTTTTCCTAAGGCTGCTTTAATATGTTAGCCTTGTGCCAGTACTAGGTGCCATAATGCAGATCATGCAAAGCAGAATGCATCAAGGAGGTATCGCTGCCCGAAATGTCAAATCTGTGCAAAGTTGTGGGGTTTTTTTCCTATACTTGAATGCATAATACTTTTATCTTTAATAAAATTTCAGAGAGTTATTTTTTAACAAAATGTGTTATTATGCCTCCTTAAGCTGCATCTCTTTTTTTTTATTTACGTGTTTGAAAGCCATCTCTATTAAATTCTTGGTCTTGGTTAATGGTGTAGCATAGGAGCCTTAAGGTGAAGCAGAATGTGTTGGGCAGTGCTGGGCTTGGGAGTGTTTGCCTGTGTTGCTTCTGTGTGTCAGGGTGTCACTGTCAGTTATGCTACATCTCTGTGGCAGCACAGTTTAAAAGAGGGCTGGGAGCTGATGTGAGGAGAAACAAACATTTTCCAGATGAGTTTCAGCATGAATCAGTTCCCCTGAGTATGTCATGACCTGACCAGCAAACAGCCATACCTGTGACACACACATATGGTAAAACAACAGAGAAGAGTAGGACAAAACTTCCTAGCACTGACATTGTTCCCAAATGCTTTCTGTCACAGAAATATATTCTAACGGTAACTGGGACAGAAAATGTTTTGCAAAATAGAATTGCAGTATTGCTGTTTGCTGTGAATATGATATGCTTTTATATCAATAAAACCCAGGTATCTTATGTTTACAAGATTTGTTTCTGAAGCCTTACCGTAATATGCTTGTTTGGATGCTACTTCTGTGGCTTAATTTCAGCAAACAGAATTACTGTCATGAAGTACATATGTGGGTAGTTATTTGCAGAGCCCATACAACCATACAAAATACTAAGGTGAAGTCTAGTTTCACTGTTTTGTTGTTAAGAAAAAAATCCTGTGTCAGATATAAGAAATCTTTTAAAGAACTCTATTGGCATGTTTTCACTTTTTGTTGATTTGGAGCCTATTATACTTACTTATGAAATGGTCTGTGTATAGAATATTATAAAAGGTATTTCTGACCTGGGGCTAGGATTGCTGCATTATTCATGAGTAAAGAACTTACAAGTGAGTTATGTAAGGTATCCTGCTAAAAGTCTAACAGAACTATGTATAATACCATCAAGTATTGTATGTTAGCTGCATTTCTTAAGCACGTTTCCTGTGGGAACTTTTAAGGTGGAAAACTTCGCTGCTTAGAGTGAATGGATTTATAGTGCTGAGATTGCTTGACATCATGAATCCACTTCTGTAGCACTTGCAAGAAGAAAAAATATTCTTGTTTTTGCTTTGCTTGTGCTAAAGGCCACTTGATAACATGGAGCCTTTCAGGACCAAGGGCAGGATGTTAATGGTAATCTCTGTTTTTCTTTGGTTTCCATATGTAAGAAGGAAGGTGACACTTTGATGTTGCTGATCTTCTTTTTGTTTGTTTTCTAAAAGGTAACCATTGAATCCCTTCCACATTTTGGAATGAGGGAGGGCAGGGGGATGTGCCAGGGGTGGAGAAATCACTAAAAATTTAGCATTTAAAAAGTAGAATGTAAAGAGGATGGTCAAAGGTGCACTATAAGTACCATTTATCAGTTAAGGAGATGACCAAACAAGTAGAAGAATGGCGTCATTCTTGTTACATTATGCCATAAAAGGTTTTTCAAGACAGTAGCACTGCTTCACCTTTCAATCAAATACATTTCAGATAATGTTCTCTTATGTTTCTCATTTTTAATTCAGGAAAATTGAAGACTCTGAAATAGTAGAGGGGGGAAAAGAGTCACCTTTGAAAGATAATCTTTCACCATGGGAAAAATGGTTCATTGGCAAAGAGAAGGAGCTGCGTGCCCGCTTCCAAGCTAGAGCTGCAGAGGTGAATACATCCAGCTGGCTTGATGTTAAGTCTAATAGAAGGCAGCAAACACAGGATTTTTTTTTTTTTTCCTTTGTGGAAACACTAGTAGTATTGTCTGTTTTTTTAGTGTCTTGTCCATAGTGTTTGTGTTTGGCATGATCGATGTTATAAACATGCATTCTCTTTACTTAAATGTTATGTTTCATTGAGGTGGTGCTGTATAATATTTTGCTTATCCAACTGTCAGGAAATGGTTCAAGTTTAAAAGGTTGAAACATATTTATGTAATTCGTGCCTTGATTTTCACACCTTTGTGTAGGTAGTAAAGCAGCAGTGTGTGTCCTGGCAGTAAGTATGCTAAGCTACTTGGGCCGATTTGAGGCATAGTGGTGTTACCCACTGAGGGTATAATTTTACAGCTGGTTTATGTCCTTTCCCAGGATAGGGTTCCCTGTTACAGAATTTTTTTTCCCTCATTCTATTGCCGCTTGCAAATGACCAGTTCTTGAATTCCAGGGCTGGGGCACAATGAAGTTAGAGCACAATACCTTTTCCTGATTAATATGTTTGAAATTGTAGTTGATTGAATGATACTGTTGTTGAAAATCAAACTGGAACTGTTGGGTAGTGATTAGAACAATCACATCAAAGTTAGATTGTTCCTCACTTTAGTTACTAATTTACTGTTTGACCTTGAATGATGTCCCAGCCTTTCCATAATTATCTGTAAAGTGAATATAGCATACAGCTGATTTATGTGGGCTACCTCCTGTTGTTTATAAAGCACCTACTCTGGAAGGTTCTGGAACAGTCTTTTGGAGATCAGCAGAACACCAAAGTAGTTTGTTAAACTTGAGGATTATGTTCTGATCCATTACTATCCACAAAATGTTTCATGACTTCCTCTTTATATTCTAGTTTGGTAATTGTCTTTAATTTTTAAGTACAAAAAATTAGCCAAAGCAATTTTAGGTGTTATGTAGAAAATGTGGTTTGTATATGGACCTCTTACGTGGTCTTGATGAGGAACCAAAACAATCTGTTTTTGTTATCACACAATAACATTTGCACCATATGAAATGTAAGCTACGAGATGTCTCTCAACTATATACTAAGAGCAATCATAGGACAAGCATTAACTAAAACTATGTAGAAAATGGTCTTACAGGTAAATGTTTTTAATTTGTAACATTTTGAAAATACTGGATGTTAAACTGCAGTGTAAGTGGTACAAAAAGCTTATGTTGGGGGAAAAAGTACAATCAATGTTTTTGTAAGATGCCAGAAGAGAATGAATTATGTGATAGAGATATAAAAATTTATTGCTAGATTTGCATATAAAAAGTATTCTAATCTGATATAATAAGAAACAACTATGAAGTCCCAAATATTTTTGTGACAGCAACACCAAGTTGCCCTGAATGTCCAAAATGTAAATAAACCCTTGGAGTGGATGTGGAATTGGATCTTCCCAGGTACTTACAGTGCCATCAGCTTTTACAGAAACCAGCATCCCTGCAATAGTCTTAAGAACTCAGAGGAAATGCTACTTGCTGTAACTTAGCATCAGTATAGCAACAACTGTGTTTTCAAATTGTGTCTGTGTATTGTGGGTGTTTGAGGTTTCTGTAGGGGTTCTCTCTGAGACTGACTGTGATGTAGTGATCATAAAATCAGTTTCATGGAAATAATTCCCTCTATCTATGTTTGATGATAAAAAATTTCATTGAATAATAGCACTTTGTGCTAATGCTACTGTTGGAGGAGCTGGACTTCTCAACTTGTCTTCATAGTCATGTTTTTCCTTTATCCATTAACTTTATTGAAGAGATCTGAGTGATTGCATGTATACTGTATGTCATATAAAGATGTTTTGGAATTTCTCTCATCTTCAAGGATAAAGCTCCTATTTCAAAATCTGCTGAAATCTGCAATATTTTTGGTTTTAATAAGCTTTGGGTTAAGCCATGAGATTCCTGTAGGTCTAGTACTAAAAATTACCAGTGAGTAATATTTCACTTAGCTTTTGATACCTTCCACAATGCAGAAAAATACATAATAGAAATTCTAAGTATTGTAGAAAAGTTCTGCTGCAAATTAAGATTCTGCTGATGGAGAAGGCATTTCCATAAGCTGAGGAGTGACCTGTTACACTGAATTGCTCGAATTGAAGGCTACATTAAAATTTGTATTTCCAGTTAATACTCTAAAAATTATACATTTCTGTTGAATGTATTTCATCATATATCTGTGCTGACTGTCATTTATCTTTTCCAAAATCTTAATGAAGGAAAATTCTAGTGCTTACATGGTTTTAATGGTCACCATGAGTTTAAGAGGTATACTTTTTATTTAATTAGGAAATAAATAAACAGCTTGAGAAGATGAAGCAGAATCAAGAATGTGAAAGGAGGAAAAGGATAGCTGAAGAGAAACACAAGGAATGGGTCAAAAAAAAAAAAGAGGAGGTAAGCATTGGTTTGTCTGCAAGGACGTGTCATGCTTAAGTAGATCTGCGTAAAATTTAGTCTGTTTGGACATCCGTGTTTCTTAATCTGCTGAATGAATGTCTGCTTTAGTTGAAAAGTATAAAACCATGCCAAAACAGTTAAACATATTTTCAAGGCTGATTTTTTTTTCTTAAAGTATAAAGGGACTTGTTTTCTGACAATTGGCCTATGTCTTGTGCATTAGCCTTCTGTGGATTATAGCTGGGGTTCTGGTCTTCAATGTACTCTACTCTTTCAGAATTCCTAGGTTTGATGCCCAGGGATTTTGAGTAAAATGTACATCTTGACTGTCTTGTCAAGATGTCTTGTACAAAGCCAGAAGAAGGCTTTAGTTAAGTATTGTGTGGTCAGGCAAACTGTGTTGGTAAAGTTTAGAGGGATAATTGAGATGTGGGGCCAGATTCAAGAAATTCTCAGTAGACCACAGTTAGCAATTGGGAATTCCTTCATCCGAAAATTAGGTTCTGAGTGGGATCAAAGGATTTAAGCTCTCTCTCAAGGGATGCCTAGGTCCAGGATCAGAAGCAGACTGATCTTAGTGGGACTCTACAATGCAAGCATATGTGTTGGGTGGCAAAAATGGGAATGCTTGGGAGTCTTGAGCGTGTTCAGGCCCAGGTAGTTCATGGGCATATGCATTCATTGTCTTATGGTTCTGTATAGCAATACTAGTTGTTTACTGTTCGGTACTTCTGGTTCTGAATAAAATCGAATGAACATTGATTAAAAATATCATAACAGCATCAGTTGGGCTGGATGTCCAGACCTCACAGAATATCCTGAGTTGGAAGGGACCCACAAGGATCATCGAGTCCACCTCCTGGCCCTGCACAGGACCATCCCCAGGAGTCACACTATATCCCTGAGAGCATTGTTCAAATGCTTTCTGAACTCTTGTCAGTTTTGATGCTGTGACCACTTCCCTGGGGAGCCTTTTCCAGTGCCCAGCCATCCTTTGGACCTTTTTCTAATATCCAACCTAAACCTCCCCTGACACAACTTCAGGCCATTCCCTCGGGTCCTGTCATTGGTCACCACAGAGAAAACATTAATTTGTCCTGGATTGAAGTATATTCTATTGCCATCTCCATGACCAGTTGTGGCCATTTGAAAAAGAGCTTTTGAAAGGAGGTGTAAGAGCGAAACCCCACTTACCTGATTAAAATTCAGTTTTTCCTCAAAAAAAAAGCCGTTGGGGAGGGGGCTGTCCCGGCCGGGACTGAGGGGCGGGGGGCGAACCCTTTTTACCTGTGGAAGCCAGGCTCCGGGCTTACCTGTTCTCCCGGGGTTTGGAGAAGGAAG
>VXBA01003912.1:3075-14335 GCA_013399895.1 Serilophus lunatus
GGGTGGGGGGGGGAAAAGCAGGGATAGGGGAAATGTTTCCTTGATTTGTGTACAAAAATAATTCAACATACCTTAAATATTATTGAAGTATAGCTGTAAGACCTTTGTGCAGGTAATACGTATGCATAATTGAAATTAATACAAGTTGGGAAATAACATAGAAACAGAAAATTACATGTCAGTGAATGTGTCGCCTATTTTGCTAGTACAGAGAATGTATTAACTTTTGCTCTTATTTAACCTTTAATTATTAATTAATGCATTAATTTTTGCTCTGAAGTGAAAGCCCAAGCAGGAGAAAAGGTTAGCTTGAGACCACAGATTATCTGCCTGGTTACCTAAAATATGTTCAAAGGATATAAAGCTAGAGAAAAAAGATATAGCAAATGGGCCAAATGCTGTGGAATTAATATTTAAAAATGACTGAAGCTATCTTATTAATTTTATTAAAACCTATATTTGATAGAGAAGAATAGACTCCTATCCAGGTCAGATGTAATCAAGAAAAATGTTAATTGTCTGAAAAAAATAGGTCTGACTCAAAGCAAATGATTACAGGGACAAGAACTCTTTAAATAAGAATTAGAACTAAGGTAAGCATTAAATTTCATTACTAAGTGATAAATGACTTATAATTTATTTAGTTTTCACTGCAGTCACACATTTCAAAATGTCACATTTATACTGAAATAACCTTTCCAGGAAGAATCTGTGTGGGATGTATAAATATTTTTCTAAAATGGTCCCATGCTTCACTAAGTTGTCTACATTTGTAATTCATTATTTTGTTCATTTAAATGACAAGTGGTGTATTAGCTTTTTTTTTTTAAAAAAAAAACAAACAACAAACAAAAGTGCTCTGTCTTTTAAGATATGAAAATAAATTCTTGCTGTATTATAATGCAAAATATAATTAAACCAGAATGAAAAAATACAGAATTTTGTTCCTGAAATAGCTTTCAAATAGGTTCTTATTTGTAATTCAAACCTTCTAACAAAGGTTGGTTTGCTTGTTTTCTGTTCTTTGTTTTTGTATTGGTTGGGGATTAGTTGTGGGTTTTTTTAACTCGAAAGATAATGAAAAATTCTTTGAAGGAAATGGTAGGATTTAAATACAATTATGTCATAAATCCATTTGAGTAACTTTATAAAATTCTTTTGTCTTGCATGTAAATTTCTCACCATTTTATGGTGGCATGCCACTGAAAGGTCATACAGTCATTTAGTTCTACTTTCTCTGACAATTTTTCAACATTATATTCCATCAACTTATTCAGCACCACAGGGCACTAAATAATAATGTAGAATTATGTACCGCTCAGGGAGAGGGGAAGCAGCAGTAAAATGTTTTAGGTAGTGTACACTACTTATTTTATTTCCTGTGGTGCTCATTCGCTTGTTAGCAGCAAATCTGTCACTATGCTTGCAAAGAATTTTTAGTGTGAAGTTTTAAAAACAGTATCATTTTACAGAGGCAGCTAGCTTCATATTCACAGATATGAGAGAAATGAATCCATAGATTTTGAGAGAAAGGCAAATTAAGCAAACTGTCCTGCCTGCCCTTCAGGCCATTACCAAAGAAGTGGTGGAGCACTGAATCCTTTAAAGCCTATAAATTTCATATTTCAGTGTAGAGGTTATGGAGTAACACATTTAGCTGTTCTTCTTGGTGAACAACTTAAAATGTTTTAAGGGAGAAATCATGTTCCCAGAGGCAAAATGCCTATGCCTGAATTAATCACATGTATTTGTCCTACAATCATGGAAGAGCAAGATACTTCCTCAGTGTAATCTATCATGGTGTAAAGGAGCAAATGAAATATGATGAAACATGTCCTAGAGGTGTGGTTTTGATCCATTAACTGAAAAGGAAGACTGGATGATGAGCTTAGGTGAGAGACCAAAGATAAGGCAAGATAAACAATAATCATTTATCTGATGGCCTTAAAACTGGCTTCTCAATTAAAAATAAAAGAACTAATCAACCATAAACAAAAGAACTCTAATCCCCAAACCCCCACACACCATTTGCAACACTTGGTATCCTTAGAAAAGAGGAAAAAACAATCCTATGATAGAGAAGTTTCTGTTGTAGTAGTGATTTCTACTCTGTCTCCAGCTGAGGTAATAATATTATTTGGGTTTAAGTAATGCATGAGAAGGCGAATGTCCAAAATGCGGTAGATAGTACTAGCAGGTGGAGAAAAACAGCAATGCAGATACTTTCATGTTAGCCATGTAGATAGCTTTATGTTAGGAAGCAAGCTCTTACAATTAATTGAGAACTACCAAAAGAAGAATATTAGGGGACAAAAAATCAGCTTCTGTTGCCTGTTAAGTCTGGAAGGCAGAGACTGCACTGTACTCCAAAAGGTACAATAGCTCCTGTTTTAGCTGAAAGGTGAAGAAATATTGTTGACCTAAAGTGATTACTTTATATAAAGAAAATCTCTGCCAGCTCCGGATTTGGAGCTGTATGAGCCTGTTTGCTCAGTGTAATGTTATTTATTTAATTACTTATTAAATTATTTCTATTGACACTAGAATGAAAAGAGGAATAATTAATTATTAGAATTTAGATAGCAGCACTTGTTGGGAGAGATCATTAGAAGTATCTGGAACAAAGAAAAGTATCCACTTATATCCACACTAAAGAGCTAAGAACCTGAAACAGAAAAAAAAGAGGACTATCTCATCCTCTCTGGGAGTTACCATTCTTCAGGGAAAAATATTTGCATGCCACATCTAGAAGAATTCCTGTCCTTTCCTTTGATCTCCATATCTAAGATCAAATAACAAAATCCTGCGAAAAAAAAGGGGGAAAATATATTAAAAACATGCATAGAAATCAGTCTATAATCAGTGCATTAAAAATCAGTATTTATAAATCATATAAAAATGGATTTTCTAAAATTGCATACACCGAAAATTATTATTTTCATATTTTTCTTTTATGCAGTTAGTACAGAAGTTAAAAATGAATACATAAATCATGACTTTAATCTATTGCATGCCAATACTAGTACTTTTATACATTTTATACATGGATTACAGAGTTTTTAAAGCATAAACACTCATGAATTTCAATATGCAAATTAAAACTTCAGCCAAGGCACGAAGGTAGTGCAGGAATATTCTCAGCCTTGACAGCTTTTGCCTCTTGTGCTTCTAAACCATCAACTTACATGCTGCTTGCACTCTTGATGAATAGAAGGGAATTAATAGTAAACTTACTTTATAGAGTGCATAGGTTAAGCAAACAGAAGTGGTCTTTCATTTTCAGCTTGTTCTGGATAGAGAACTATGATGGTATTCAGATCTGAGTGGCCCACAATTCACCTAAATAAAAGCACAAATTCTGAAGTAAAGATACACTTAGCTGTGAAAATGAAATAAAAATATTCTGTCTCCAGTGACTGAATGTGCATTGCTGTGTCATAGGGGTTATTTACGTAAGTAATGCAGAGTGTGTAATAAAGGTCAGTAATTTGATAAGTAATTTCCAGAGCCTACACCAGTTACTTTATTTTAGATGGTTACATGTTCTATTTCAAGTTATTTTCTAGTAGTATATATTCATGTTTTGAGTAGTTAGTAGATACAGCTGTGAAAAATTTCACTCAAGAGAAGCATGCTGAAATGCATTAGAGCTCAGCTCTGTTTTTTCTGTCTCTCCCATTACTCCTAGCTCTGTGCTACTACTGTCCCCTCAGATGTGTTTGGCTTTCTCAAACTCTTCCACAAATCCTCAAATCCTTCCTTCTCCTGCAGTCAATATGAATTTCTGCAAGTTGTGAGCTCTTTGTGAAGGCTGGTGAAATTGAAAAGTCCTTTCTCTTTAGAAGAATGAATTAGTTTCAGGTTTGCACTGAACAGTTGCGCACAAAATTCTGAAGAAATCATGTAATCTGTGTATTGTATATGTATAACAGGAATGAAAAAGGTAGGAATTTTGAAAAGTTTGCACATAAATATCTAAGGAAAGGAATAAGTTGAATGGGGAGGGAGGAGTTCAGACATATACATTTAAAGTCACAGAATCAGAGAATGGATACGGTTGGAAGGGACCATAGCGGATCTGGTCCAGCCTTGCTGCTCAAGCAGGGTCATCCTAGAGCATATTGCACAGAATTGCATCCAGAAAGTTCTTGAATATCTCAAGTGAGGAAGAGTCCACAACCAACATGGGCAATATGCTACAGCATGTGGTCACTCACACAGTAAAGAAATTCTTCCTCATAATCAGATAGAACTTCTTGTGCATTGATTTTGCCCATTACTTCTTGTGCTATTGCTCAGCACCACTGAGAAAAGATCCTGGCTTCATGTCTTTGACAACCTCCCTTCAGATACTTATTAATGTAGTCCTCTCTGAGCTGTCTTGTCTTGAGGCTGAACAGGCTCATCTCCCTGCAGGTATGGCATAGAATGTTGTCTTCTGTCCTGAGAAAAGGAATGAGAAATATGAGATAGCTGATTATACCTACTCATCTCAGTGTAGCTTTATATACCACAGAGCATAAGTCTAACAGAAGGAATGAGTTAGCCAGAGCTTAGAAATGAATCTTTCTAAAGATTACTGTTAGTGCTGAGATTCTCAATGGAGCCCCAAAATATTTTGAAACACAAAACATGGAATTTTTCAGAATATAATCCTCCATATTTGCAATTTCTAGTAGGATGACTATGTAACATATGAGAACAAAAGGTCTATATACACGGCACCCTGCCTATTCACAGATCACTACAAAGTGGACTGTGATTCTAGGCTCGTTTTCAGTCTATTCAGCATCTATCTGGGTTACTGCAAATTCTACAAATTCCCCTTTTGATCTGTTTTTCCTGTCCCTACAGCAGCTTGCTAATGTCTTTGCATGAACCGCAGTCTGGGTGCATGTGCAATGACTGCTTGCTGTAATTGGCAACATGAAAACTTGTCCTCTGTTGCATATTCATTGACTCCCGGGATATCACTGCCCTCTTTCCCCATCTACCTTGTCTGGTCACTCTTTTTTTAAAGAAAAAAGGCACGTAACAAGAAGCCAACACATAGAGCCTGTTCAGCAGGCTGCTTCTGTGCATATCAGGTCTCTTATAGATAAAGGTTAGAATTTCAAAGAAACATCTACATGCATGATGCATGGTAGGGATTCATTGGGAACAAATAAACACAAAACAGTCAGATAGTAATGTCAGGCCAAATCCTGCAGCATCATTGGTGAAACACTGAAAGAATGAGGCTGGATAGCTAGGATGTAGCTATCATGGTACTATTATGGCTCATTTTCTGTGTTGCAGTTTGTGTGAGGCAGATAGTATAGGTCTCAAAAAGTCCTGGGTTTTTAAAAAATAATTTTCAGGGGACGAAACCAGTTGTTGCAGCATTAACAAAGAAAATTCATCCCAGACTCCTTGGAATTTTTGCTTGTGTAAGGCCATGGAAATAATAATGCTTTAATGAAATGACAGAATTGTAGAAAAGGTCAAATATTTTTATTTTAGGCTGGAGCCTAAAATAACTATAACTAAAAGAATAATTCTGCCAGATAGACAGGCTTGTCTATCCTCCGGCCAGTGGAAGAGAAAAATGATGATGGTGCTCTTCATAATATAATTAGTGAGAAAACATTCTGTAAATTGCTGAAGAATCTGTCCCAGTAGTGCATATTCAACCTAACAAAACAGGTAGAATTCAGACTATTTTCAGTGAGACATGGATGCAAGTGAAAAGACTGATAACATGGGCTATAGCATATATATATATATGTATATATGCCATATATGATATATATATATAATATATGCATAATGATGATGGTTTAGCTTATTGCACATTAGCATATTGATATAGCACTTGCTATAATTATTTGGTAGTAGTATGGTGTTGTATCAGACCAATGCTACTTTTTTTATATTGGTTTGAGGAAGTAATTTTTTATTTTATTTTTCAATTGAGGCTAAAATAAAACTTTTATATCTGTATAACAATGTTGCTTTACACACCTTGTTTGGATTCCAAATCAATTGATAAATATTAGGGTTTGTAATTTGCAGTTTACTCTTTTGGATACCAGTATGTTTATTTCATCATGAGGAAGGTCATAGAGATGAAATAGAAAAGAGATGGTTGTAGCACTTATAAAGCAACTTATTGTTGTCCAAAAACAACAACTGGCATTGATTCTGCCTAATCATCAGTTTTAGTGCGTTCATGCATACTGCTTCTACTTTCTATCAGTGCTGAAAAGGCAGCGCAGTCCTTTTACAAATTTTTATGGGCTTTTCAAAAGTATTAGATTTTCTGGTAAATGTATCAAGTCACTTTAGGTGACTGCCTTTACTCTTGATATGCTTTAGATTGCTTGGTTTGTTTGGGCTATTTTTTTCCCTATTTGATGAAGTATAGTGGAAATTATTTGGAGGAAGTTGAGGTTTTTTTCCTTATTTCTTTCTATTAAAAATTATCTCAGCAGCATTCAAGTAAAATATATCTTAGTCAAAATAAGATTAGAAATATGAAAGAATGATAGAATGTAATCTACCATAGAACAGTACTAAACAAATATTTCACATGTTTCACAAAATAAATGAAATAGATATAAAAAGCAATTCTCTCTGGTATGGGATTTCACAAACACAGAAATTACAGCTGTATATTTGGCTTATGAAATGTATGATGCTTTCCACCATGATTTTTAATCTGCATTAATCACGCTACAGTTTAGCCTTCGGTTTTTCCTATGTCTTTCTGTTAGTTCCAATTACTTTTGTCAGAAGACAAATTTATGTTGTAAATTTATGTTCTTCTCCGGAAATAAGTCTGCTGACCTTAGAAGATGGCAAGAAAACATAGGCTTCCTTTTTTGCCACTGAAAGAGAAGATACTTCATCAATTGATGTATGTGTCTGAATCCGTGTATAAATAACTATTTTTTTCCTGAGAGAGAAAATATGACAACCTAGTATATTTGCACAAATCTCTCTCTATGATTTTAGCTGCCTTTTTTTTTTTTTTTTTTTTTTTTTTTTGTGTGCNTATGAGGAGACTTGAGTTTTATGGCTCAGTTGTATTTCCTTTGCATAGGCATCTAATTTGCTTGAAAGTTAAAGTTCCTCAGGATTACCTTCTCTGAAGTCTTTGGGAGTAGTTGAAATGCTGGACAGTGATAACTAGTGGAAGTAGACTAAAGAAAAACATAATATAAAGGGCTGAGAGCAGGGTTCTTGTCAGGATAAGATACTACTGGGACTGTGTTTGTGGTTGTAGTTGTTTCTTTCAAGAGCAGCCATTGTTATCAGAAGCCCTGTTGGACCGGACACTGATCTTGGTCTAGGTGGTGCTGACCACCCTAGCTGGCGGGGGTGAGTGGCCGTCACCTCGCCAGGGTGAGCTGGATATGCATGGTGTAATCTGGGGTATGGGCCATGCTGAGAAAGTGTAGGTATAAACCGAAAGAAGCCTAAAGCTGAGGAGCAAGAAATCATTGACATCCTGCTTCTGCCAGATGACAGGTGGAAGAAACCCTAACCGCGAACTTCTCCTGGCAAAGACCTTGCGTGTGACCTCCTCTACTTCCTTCCAGTGCTGTTGTTTGAGAAAGACTGAAGCTGCTCACTGGGGGATCCAGAAGGGTATTCCAAGGGTGGTCTTAGTACTAACAAAAAAGGGATAAGTTCTTGTAAAAGCAATATTATTAATGAGGGTTTACTGTGGCAGATGGACTTTGAATATTAATGTTATTCGATCAGTCATAACTGTAGTTTAGTTAATTTACAAACACTTTAATGAGTCTAACAATGATTTTTTTTTCCCTGTATCTATGGTGTTTTCCCTTTTTGTCAGTAACAATATTTTGAGTGTGACATTATTTAGTCTAGTTGCGTTCAGTTTAACTAAAACGTCAAGTATTCTGGTTTATATTCTAGTGAAAAATACATATATTCAGTTTAAAAGGGTTTTCCATGTTCATTATATTATTTTTTTCCGGCTTCTGAGGCCCATTGCTGCAATCATGGAAAGTTCCAATGAGACTTGTTCATTTTTCCACATTGATGTGTGTCCTCTGGTAGTATAATGTCATTTAGAGGCAGGGAAAAAAATCTCAATATATTTCAGAATGATTTTACAGTTTAATGCATTTTCACATTTTTTTGTCTCAAAAATATAATACATTAGGTTGTCCTGAAAACCTATGAGTATGCCCTTAGATGTTCTGCTGAAGAAGGGGGACTTCTTTCAATATTCTGAAATAAGGAATGGCAATTATACTTTCCTCTCCCACAACAGTTACTTTTTTTTTTTTTTTCTTCCCTCTCCTCTGCTGTATTATGACATGTTACATTTTCAATCTGTGTGGGACTTGCATCTCTGACATCTTATAGACTATATTAACATTTAGGGTACAAGAGAAGTTTCTTTCTATGGTAATTTTTTTTTTTATGTTTCCAATTTTATAAATACTGTCATGTGAAAATAGACACTGGGAAGAGGATTTAGATACAATAGAAAGTGTAATTTTATCACCAATTTTGTGATCAGTTTATTTTTTTTTTCAATCTATTGCCAGTATTTATGAAATATCTTTTTTGTATGTGTAGAGGAAAGCTGTCTACTGTGTTTAAGCAAGGGAACACATAACTTATGAGATGCTAGTATGAAACATTTCCCATGAAAATTATTATTTTTGTATTAGAATGTATTAAGGAGGAAAGGCAAATGACTTTTAATTATATTTTCTATAAATGAATGAAGCCCTTGTGGTAATTGCCTGGATATTATTCTTTTCCCTAGCAATTAAGACCCAAACTCTTGAAGCAGTTTAATAATCCTCAAAGGAACTCTCTTGGATTAAAAAATTCTAGTCTAGATTATTTTCACTAGAGCATATCCACTAAATATTCTTCAAAAATAAAGTTTGGTAGAGAATCTGCTAATGGGAAAAATTCATGTAAAGGATTTTTCTATAGTTAAGACTATTTTTGATGAAAAAAATCATTTGTAAGATACAAATAACAAAAAAATTGTTTTGGGGGACTTGGAATCTGCCTGAAATTTGGAAGAGGGTGGATTTATGTGTGGCTATATCATTATATTTTGTTTTATTATTTCTTTTCAGTATTGAGAATTTTCTTCTCAAATAGCATATTGTTTAGATACTGGTCTCCTAGGTAAAGGTGACTATTCAGTGGTACTGAAAATGTGAGAGACAGTGAAGTAACTTAGAGCCTTTTACTTACCCCTGCCCTCAAAACCAAACAGTAGGGCAAGACAGCAAAATTGTGAGTTTTCCATTGCTGTTTGTCTTCATAAGAAGGATCTTCTAGATGTGTCTACTCTGCATGAATCTCTTTTTATGTTGCTGCTAACTTTAATGGCATAATTCTTCACCTTCTAAAATTTCTGTAAGTTCTCTAAATTTGTCTACAATGATTTTATAATTAAGCTATTCAAGATGGAACAGGAAATAGTTATTGTGAACTTTTAGACTTACCTTTCTCTGACTCATAATGTCAAATGCCTGCTACTGGCTTAATGACCTAGCATTTCAAGAAGAAATGGGAACCATTCAGATCCTGTAAAGATAAATGGTCTTCTGCTGACCTCTAATGGAGAAGATAAATCTGAAACTGCCTCAGAGCCAATTGCATGTTCATAGCTCAACAGAACAAGAAAACATAGAAATAACACTGTGATAATACTGCTGTCTTGTTAAAAAACATTTATATTGTATGACTTTATATGAAGAAAATTGTAGTAGAAAATACTCATGCAAGAATTTACTTATGCAAACTCAGATCTGCTTGGATTGAAAAATCTGTTCCTGTTTTTAAAACTTAGACATTTTGAACAGAAATCAAGAGTTTATATTCTTGTGTATATTAGGCGTTGTGCTAGAAAGCCCTTCACTCTGTGGTCTATTGCGAGTGTGTAGTTAAAAGAATGTAAGAGTTAAACTGCCAGATTAAGCAAGAGATTCTTCATAAGGGGTCTCCAACATTTGATGCAAAGGAATAATGTTCACCTTTGTCATGCATTCATGAGTCTAAAAAATGGTGGAAGAAATAATAACATGAATGGAGTACCAATTTTCACATTTTTGTTGTTTGTTGGGGTTTTTTTCAAGATCATAAAGTAATACAGTGCTGCAGAGAGTAATCCTATGGCAAGTCAGCTGCATGTGTAGATATTTTAGAAACACAGAATAGGTGAGGCACCAGAAGGCTCCTCTGGAGATTGCCTAGTTGTGAAGGTTGACCCTGGCTGGCAGCAAAGCCCTCACTCCTTTTCATCCCCAGCAGGAAGGCAGAGATAATTAAAAGGGCAAAAAGGAGAAAATTTACAGGTTGAAGTAAAGCTAGTTTGACAGATGAAGGAAAATACCAAACCAAAAATAAGAAGTGATGCAAAGGTGATCACTCACCAACTCCCATCAGAAGAGTGATGCCCAGTAAGTCTCTGAGTAATGGCTGGCTTGAAAGAAACACCCCTGTAGTTTTATTGCTGGGTGAGATGTTTTATTGTGTGGAATATCCCTTTTGTTAGTTCAAGTTTAGTGTCCTGACTGTGTTCCTTCTCAAGCTTTTACTCACCCCAGCCTACTTCCTGGGGAAGGACAGACTCAGAAACAGAGAAGACACATTACTGCGCAAGTAGATCTCAGAACACCTAAATCTCTATCATGCTCACAGCACTGTTTTGATCACAGATTCAAACCTAGTACCATATAGACTGATATTAAAAAATTTAATGCTGTCCCAAACTGTACACTAGCCAAAACCTCCTGCTCAGAGCAAGAGAGCCCTAATCTACACACAGCACTGTAGATGTGTCTCATCAGGGCCAAGAAGAGGGAGAGAATCACCTCTATTTCCCCACTGGCAGTAGCACTCCTGCAGCAGTCCGGGATTGTATTGGTTGCCTTTGCAGCATGGACACATTGTGGGCATGATCAGCTTGTTTTGCAGGACCCCAAAGCTTCTAATTGGTATATCAGCTTTCTTATTTAATTTGCTACAGTTTACCTGTTTTATGCCAATTGTTTTTGGACTAATAACCTAATATAACTCCATAATCCTGAATTTCTTGTTAAGATCCCAGAAGCTTTTTAATCCACTGCATGGTTCCAGCAAGTTTTTTAGTCCTTTAGATGCTCCAAGAAATAGTTAACAGTTTGCCTGTGGTGGTTTAAGCACCACAATATTAACTAGGGGGCATTTTTAGTAATGACGAGAAGAATGACAGAATGTGACAACAGCGAAA
>VXBA01003912.1:28854-44132 GCA_013399895.1 Serilophus lunatus
CTTCCGTGTTGGGGGTCCCTCAATGTAATTCTGGGGTCTTCCCCTACCTCTCTAATTCAAATTCCTTGTAATAAATTGTTCACCTGCTGAAAATTCTATTCAGTTTTCCGTCACTTTTATTGAACCTGCCCCCTGAATGCTAAAAGGTGGATTAAACCACCACAAATAGCATTACTCAGACAGACATAATGCAGATACATAAGTTGTCAAGTTGCTTATAGGCACATCAGTATCAACTTACAGTCAAATAACTATTTCCATATACGAATTGTATTTTATTGTCATGTCAAGTCTTTCAATGTCTGCCTCAGAACTAAGGAAACAATTCATGAATGTGGTTCAATTTCCAAGTATAAGATATACGCCATATAAGTAAGAACTATGACTCATAAGAACAGAAAATAATAATCCCAGCCTACATCAGTAAAAGTGAAGAAAATCTGCACATATCTAGAAGTGTATGATCCCAGCTCTGAAAATTTAACTAAAATTAGAGGAAAACTTTTTAAAATTTGTTCTGATCTTATTTTTAGTGATAAGTCTGTAGCAATTAAATAAGGCTATTCCTACGGGTTCTAATTATATGCATGATATTTCACCCTACGGGTTCAAATCTTGAAGATCATCAGAGAGAATAAACTGATGAGCAATTCTTATGACTCCCTGGAAATGGAGAAAGAAAAAAAAATTATATTTAGTGATTAAATGATGGAACACTGCTACTTCTGAAATTTCTATATGACTATTATTAGATGAGTACAATACAAGGTTTTGTGAGTTGCATAAGTTATCTTTCTTCAAGGGCCTTGTATATTTTTGAATTATTCTTTTTATCTGTCCTCTGATCAGATGTGGTGTTAGTTCGAGACAGACATTTCAGGGATACATGCTATAACTTCTTCATTATTATTACACTGAAAGAATATCATGATTGTCAGAAATTACAGATAGCATTTGTACAGAATTAATTTCATAAAAACAGGGCTGTCTTGAAAATACTGCAGTAGTAGAGGAAGTTCATAGGCAGTTTCGTCTGTAGAGTGTTATCAGGAAGGAAAAGTGGGAAGAGGGAGCTCTGATTCACCTGTGCCTTGGAGCTCCTTCATCTTTCCTTATGTACCTGTGGACCAACTGTCTTGGGTTTAGAATCACTATTTCTGGAGGATTTACTAAGATATCGAGGAAGCTTTGCTTTCTTTTCTACTTTCCTGATGATGAAGCAGGACTATCTTATAATTTTTGGATAAAAAGCTGAAAATGGGAAGGTTCTGTTACTTGATTCTACATGACAGCCCAACACCACTAAATGCAAGCATATCCATGAAAAACAGTGGAAATCTTCTCTTTATTGCTTCTTTACAACAGGAAGCTCTGTTCCGCATACCTAATATATATCTCAAATATTATATTTTTCAATATATTCTATTTAAAAGATCTAAAAAGCTATTTTGAAAGAAATCAGCCTTAGTCCTACCTGGAGCATCAGAAGAAATATGTTATACTTATCTTGAGTTATCCATTCCATTTTCCATGATGTATTTAATGTGACTGTCATGACTGTAAAAAATGTCTTTGTGTAAGGACAAGCTTTTTTATAAACCAGTTCTTCCATTTTTTACTGATCCTTATTTGCTTTGATAAGGATGAGGAATATCACATTCATTGTTCTAGGATGTCATATGTCCTCTAGGTATAAATTTGTTTTTACACACAAATATACAAATTGTGGCATATGAAATAACTGAGCCTCAGGTACTTAAACTAACATTCAAGAATTAGTAGGAAAAGAAACTGGTTAAGGCAACAGATTGCAGTAAAATGCAGACTATAGCAATTAACTTCATACATATTTGAAAAGACCTTTTGCATAGTCTCTGCAAGATATTTGATAGAGATGCTGAATTCAGTGAGATAATTCAGATTCCTCTGTATTATTCAGCTATGATTTTCAGTAAAGTCTGTAGCCTTCTGTTAGCTACTCAGCATAGCCTTGCTGAATATTGAGATTCTGAAATAAACCTAATTATTCTGTTTAATTAGTGCTGAAAAGGCCTAAAACAAATCTCCGTGAAAATCTTGTGAGTATGGCTGGGGTTATATTTCTTCATTTAATTCCCCCTGGATATTGTCTACTATGTATTTTTTAAAAGAGGCACAGCCTCTGGTTGTGGGTAGAAGACAGACTGCCTGTTGCCTTGTCCCAAATGCCGTCTTCTGGCTCAGGAGTGGACACAAGTGGGGATTACTGAGCTGTTTTCAGAAAAAGCAAATGGTCCAGGGACAGGGAAGGTCAGTGACTTGGTAATCAGCAACACCATGGTGTAAATGCAAACTAAGACACGAAAAAAAGTATAGAGAGTGAAGCATTGATGGATCTAAAAAGAAAGACATCTTACATGGTGTTCTGCAACATAAATACTTTTATTTGGTACCTCAGTGAAGATATGCAATTGTACTTCTTGCTTTGACCACCTTCATTTGGAGGAACTTTGGTGTCAAACTTGTTTCATTATGAATAGAGCCTTTCTGAACAACCCTTTAAGCAAACTGAGAACAGATTTCATTTGAAGCTGAACAGTAATTCTAATCTGATGTTAAATCTGAAAATTGCTGATATATTTTTTTCTTTACATAAAACAAAGGTTAAAGCAGTAATATTTTTGGTAAATTTGGGGGTTTGTTTAATGTAGCAGAATGTTAGGCTGTATTACAGCGTGTCAGACTATGATGTAATTTCTTAGGTATGTAAACATCATCTTGTGACTGTCCTGTGGCTCTGGGACAGTGACACATGACCACCTTTCATTTTGTCTATTGCCTGTGTTAACCTAAGCAATCCTTGGACTATAAAACCAGATGAATTTGCAATAAAGAGGAGATTCCTTTTTGGGAGTCCATTTGCCCACTGTACATATTGTATATAGACTGTCTTTCCTTCCTGGATCCTCTGATTATCAGCACCATGCACACAAGGCCAGTATGTTTTGTTGGCAGTTGTGGTTTCAGAGGGTCCCGATCCCTGACACCACCAAATTGATGATTCTGTTCTAAGGGACCGCAAACACAACTGGACAACAGTTTCAGGTACAAATTTTCTCCTTAGTGAATGATATTGAATTTGAGGTTTAATTTCAATCTACATTAGGATAGTTGTAATGGTATAAATGAAATTTATTCTAGTTTTAGGAAGATTTTAAGTTCTATCTAGTGGTCTATACTCATCTGTCTTAGGGGGAAGCACAATTACATTTCAGGGAAATCTGTGCATAGCCTTTAACAGAAAAAAATTTGTATTTTCAGCTTGTATATGGAAAACTGGATTTAAATGGACAGAATTTGAAATATATATTATAGAGATATATAAAATATATATTATATATATATATATGAAAATAAGTCTGATTTTTTGAAATTTAGTGCAAAAATGAAACCCTGAAAACCATGACCCTTTATGTAATAGAACTAAGTACATTCATAAACACTAGGCAAGGAAGAAACTAAGGGTTATTTTTTATTTAATTAATTAATAGACCAAATACAAGTTTTGATGCAAAAGCTGTCAGCTAGTCAACTCTTTCAGAATTCTTTGCTAACAGCAAAAATCTGTAAAATAATAATAGACAACTGTGGCATTTCTTTCTCAGGTCATTGCATGAAAGTATAAACCTTTCCTGGTTCAACATCTGAATGTGTCTTTTGGAAGTGCTATGAGCAATTTCATTCGATCAAACATTCATAATTCTTTTCTTGAGCTGTTGCCTATTTTAAGATTCCATGTTAAGAAGTTCCACTAATTGGAACTCCAAAGATGACTTTCAGTATAGGCTCAGGGATTTTTTTGTCTTCTAGTCATATGTTTACTACATAAAATTAAGACAAGCAAAGGTAACGTTACAGAGAGAAATTTATATGAGTGGATGAAAGAGTACCTTTAACCTAAAGTCAGTCTTGGAAAATGAGCTGTTTGACATCTAGTTAATTGGGCTGTTTGAATAGTGAAGGCAAGGTAATATTTGTTCAAATGCAAATTAAATTTGCTTCTCTAAAATTTGATTAATCAATGTGGTCATAAAGATGTATTCTTGATCTCCATATTTCTTGCTGAATAACTATTCAAATATAATTGTGCTAATATTCAATGACAGTTTGGAGTTACATAGAGATTTTACAAGAGTTTCTGGGAGACTAATTATACAAATAAAAAGTAGCCTCTCTTTAAACAACCTTTTAAGGCATAAAGTAAATTAAGAAAATAGCAGACTATTCAAAGATTGCAATGAAAGAATTGAAAGGTATATTCCAAAGCAAAAAATCCTCATATGTTCAGTTATTTCCTATATCTATAAATATGTGTAAATTTTGTAAAGATCAGTGTTCCTAGAGGATAGTAATATAGTAAATTGTGTTTGAATGAAGTATAGCAGTCAATTTTTATTTGCTCATGTACTTCGTTGGACATTTACGTCCAGTTCCTTGCCTACTGGTTCAATATTAGTGATTTTCATTTTTCACACAGAAAAAAGGAAAACCTTTATTTCTTCATAAATGATTCTCCCAAATAGGGTAGTACGTATATTTCACTAATAAATGTAATAACTTCTTATTTTCTACATTTATTATAATTCCTTAAGTATACCTTCTTTGACATGTTGCACACGTCATCCATAAAATCCAAATTGTTACTGTATTAATGTGTGTATGCCCCTACTGCTTTCACATGAGCATATAACAAAATGGAGCAGACAGTATGCTTTCCCTGCTATAGCTGTGAAACAAGAGATAATAAGGGTAATGGCAATTTCAGTACTCAGTCTACGTTTGGTTCTTTGTTACCGGATGTTCCATTACCTACCTTTTTCCCTTGTCTTTCTAATTGAATATTAAAAGAATATCTAATTCCAGTAATTATTTTGCTTGTTCTGTTTAAACATATGATTCAAAACTAATTCTTTGTCATTGGCTCAGTAAGAAAAACGGGTGATCTTTGGACACTTACAGCGGAGCTGCCATATAGATTTAATTCAATAAGGACATCCCAAACCCTAAAAAGTTGTGCATCTTTCATAATACTGCCTGTCTTCAGAATTCACCATGTCTTTCTGTTCATAGCTGAGTTTGTGTGCACTGAGCTAAAAAGAAATATGAAGGTTCAAAGGATAAGTAAAAAACCCTGAGATTTGAGAGTTCATGCATGCAAGATGTATGTAAAGCTACAACAGTATCAACTATTACTGCATCTGGAAGAACCAGAGTTACTTCAGTGAGTAATGTTTCTTTCTGTCATTAGTAACAATTCCTTCAAAACAGAGCAATCTGCACATTATTGTTATTTAGAAAATTTTTACATATTTCTGGGCTTTTAAGATAGTCCACAAAAATATAGATTTGGCAAAGTTCTCAACATTACTTTCCCAAAACTCAATTTGTTACTGCAAACTCACCTTAGTTTGATTTACTAGTATAATTTATTTATTGGATTTACATCCATGACATCTATAATTTACCATCATTCAGCAGGCTGGCAGATCTCATGACAATGCCACATTGAAGTCAGTTTGAATTAATTCATTAGTTAACAAATCTATTCTAATTTGATTTCTTTTCAACAGTTGTCAGTGATAGTTTCTGCTGCCAGCTAATCTTAATTATTTAAAACAACAACAAGAACAAAAGACAGAGGTTAGTTGAGTAGAATTGTATTGCTTAAGGCTTATAGCTAATAATATGAGTGAATTTCAATTGGTTCCGACATGATGTTCAGTTTGCATTTCCTTGATTAGGGATAAAAAAAGGCATCAGAAATTTGACTGTATAGGCTGTTGCTCAGTATTCAGGTGGTGGCAATGGTTTCTTTAAATTAAGACAAGTTCTGCATTGGGATTTATATAATATAATCTTTCATTAGATATGGACAAATCAAGCATGCTGAAGCCTCAAGACTGACATGTCAGGAACAAATCCCAAGAAAGCAAAAAAACCACAGTTTTGATTTAGTGAAATAAACTGTTCAAACCCCAACATCTATATGTCTTTGAATATTTTTGGCGTTCAGGATTCTGATTAGTCTTAACATTCTCCTCTGCCAATTAGTAAATTCAGAAAAGCTTGTTTTCCTTCTCTCCTTCCTTTTTGATATGTTTTCTCCAATCAAAGAGTTTGAATGTTTAATTATGCAAGGACATATTCTCCAGACAGATATGAAATTACAAGCTTTCTGCAATAATATACATCCAGGGCTGACTTCTGTTCATGATAAATTAGTGTAATTTTGAAATTGCTTAATAAGAATAAATTATATTCAAATAAGAATCAGCAGAATTTTCAACAGCATTACTACCTCCCCCACAGCCTATCATCCCCAAAATAAAGGAAAAAACATTAATAACTTTATTAGGAGACATCTGTTTACCCAACAACATTTTTCATGCTGCACAAATGTTACCTACCATTACCTACAGCTTACTCTGTCAGCTGAACTGTCTCATCTGAATTTTCTATACAAATTGTCATAACCTAAAATAAAAACAAAATAATGCCAGTGAGCCAGAACATTCAAACCTAAGATGAAGAAAATTCAACTCAAAATTTATCACCATCTATATAATAAACAGTTTTTGGTTTTGATACATTCATCTATTTTTTCCCTTTTCTTTATGTAGAATTCAACATTACCAAATACTTGGTAATATTTTTTCACTGTCTTCCTCTGTCCAAACAAGATCGTGAACCTTGACACGGTATGCAGCTACCACAGAGTTTTTGGATATTAAACAGACTGAATCCTGCACACTCTGTATTGAAACCTTCCCAAGCTTAACAACAACTAAGGATCCATTTTCCTTAATCAGACTCTGAAGGTAAATGGTAGGATTTATTTTTCTAATAGCCTACATTTTAGGCTTTTCTTATCTCTATTGTATCCATACTGAATTCTAAAGGTATTCCAAAGTCAATTCTAAAATTAAATTCAGTTTTAGGAATAGATTAATAATCATATAGTTTAACTTATATGCAAATTTTAAGTTGAATGAAGTGCTTTGGCTAATATTTCCAGATTTTTCTGCCAGTTGTCTCAGATGCATTTATAGTAGACTCCAAGTTTTGTCTCACACAGAGTGAAAGATCACTCGATTTTATAGTAAGGTTCAAAATTTTTCATTTGAAATAAAAACTGAGAATAATATAAACAAAAACCGTATTTATTTTAGTGTAACTGGTCACAGAGAACCAATCTACTTTTACTGAACTGTGGAACATACCAAGGAAAAATCCTATCTTACAGTATCTTGCATATATTTTAGTGACAGCCAGTTTTGAGTAAAGTTTTCTACATGTAGAGTTGCTGTCATGTAAAATTAGAATGACCTGAAGTTTAATTAAACCTTGTAAGAAATATCTGTCAGCCCATTATGGATGATAAGTACTTTTAACTCACCATTCTGAGAGAAATTCCTAGATATCTTTTCATATTACTGCCACTCTGGATCTTTTAATGATTTTTTTCCTAATCTTTTTTTTTCACAGGTTATTATATATGTCATAAAACATAAGTTTTTTTATAGTAATACATATGCATACCTCTGTGACATTATTTTATGAAATTAATCATCCATATATTTAATTTTGATTACATCATTATTTTTGTATAAAATATCTAGTGGGATGATGTGGGTATGGCATGGTTTAGATTTCCGAAATCTACTTATCCCAAGGAAAAAAATGTTCAAAAGAGTACTAACAAATCTAAAGTTTCCATGCCAAATTGCTTGTAACTGATTACTAATATTGTCTATGCATTTTGTTTGGGGAAGGTGACCTTCTACCTCCAACAGCCTGAGCAGGTACAGGAATGTAATGATAAAAATACTAAACCTGAACAGACATTAATTTTCTTTTTGGAATAACAGATCACATGTAGTGTGTCTTAGATTACAGGGCTGACTAGAACAGCAATAGCTGCAGTAGATCTTCATGTCTCAGGTACATTTATAGTATTTGAAATACCTATGGTATTTGAAATCTTGTTATGATATTCAGAAATGTACCATAAAGTAATTTAAGGTTATCACTGGCCAGGAGATATTGAAATAGCTTTTGTTTCAATTAGAAATTGCTGTACCAGTCTTTAATTTGTGGTTGATTCCAGAGGAAAAGAGTAAAAATTAAGTACACTTGCCTTGAGATTGTACCTTTCACCTGGTTTTGGGGAGACTGGGACAGAGATCTCTGTTCCTCTTGTAACAATAACTGAGTATTACAAAAACTGGAGCTGAAGCCATAAACAGCCTTAAAAATAATAAAAAAACCTTAAGGTCCTTTCTGAGGATAACCAAAAAGAACTCTGATGTAGTCTTAAGTCCCTTCAGGAGCCAATGGCATATAAAGGAACATAAGGCAAATAATGTGGCAAATAGTAAAAAAAAAAAAAAAAAAGAAGATTACATTTCTTCATTATGTGCACAATAACTGATGATTATTCCTCTGGAGGGCACAGTTTGATTCAACAGCAGGAGAACAACATGTGCTTATTTCCCTTTCTCTTCCTCTTTGAAAACAAGGGAATAGTTTCGGAATTTTAAATTTGGGCTTACTACACTTGATATATTTTAGAATGCTAATGCGAGTTTTTGTGTTAGATTTAGGGAACTCAGTACCCATCTTGGTCACTACAGATATGTCTGCATTTCAAGTCCTTGGAAACTCCCTGATAACGACTTCTTTTAGTAGTACTAGTCATTGCTTTTCTCTTAAAACTGCTACTCAGTCTATGCTAGTAATATACTGTTATGTAGGGCCATCTTTATCAATTAATTCTAATTCAGTTGTTCTATTAGAATAACTTTTCCTCTCTCATAACCAATGTGATTGTATGTTACCCACTTGAAGCTGTAGCAGCGCTAGTGTTTTATTATGTTCTTCAGCATAACCCTGATAATGTCAGTGTTTCTCTTTTTAGGTTGTTTTTGTGTGTTGTTTTTCTTTCTCTCATGTACATTTCTAAAATTGTAGCTTGAAGTTCTGCTTATAACACAAAAACAAAAAAACCCATATTCTCTCTAGTGTGTGATCAAAAACTTTATAAGTAATCAATAGTTTTATTAGAACACATTTCTCTAAGTCTCTCAAAGATAAGAATCAAGGAAAGTTTTGGGAAGTTTCATTTTAGTTATCTGAGATGAGAAGATCCTGCCGTGTTTAAAATAATAAATAAACTGTTTCTTGTGTTCAATTTTGGTCTACTGCTTCTTAGAAGTTTTTATCTGTGGCATTTTGTGCATCCCTTCATGTGCACACAGCTCTATAAAGACACTAATTAGTTGAAATACATGTCTAGTCATAAATCTCTTGCCAATTTTGACATGGAAGGAAAAGCCAGTGAAAATCCTACTGTCTCAATTAACTAGTAGTTTGAATATTTAATGCATTGACTTACATGGTTGTACAGCTATGAAGATACTCAATTGTTTCAAATTTCTATGGAGCTATTGGCCTGTTTGTCATCTTGAACAGCTCTAAGAGATTTCAGTACTGTCCCTGAGAGATATGCAACAATTGCAACTCTTTCATCACAGTATCAAAATTTTAGCAGTACACTCTTTAAATGAGGAAAGGATATCATGAAATCAAGCTTTCATGATAAAGAAAAATAAAATGTCTTAGTGTGAAACTAGAATTGTATATATGCGACCTATAAATCCAGAATATGAAAGGGAAATTAGTGTTAATATAATTGTCTGAAGTTTTGAGATTTGACTTACATGTGTCTCAGTCAAGTACTATATGTAATTATCAGTCAAGTACTATATGTAATTATCATGTCAGTCATTGAATCTTCAAATTAAGGCTTCTGCTTCTTTGAATAGAAGAAATTAATCTTTCAACATTCATAAAGTGACAGTTACCTTCACATGTCTTTCTTTGAAGGGTATCTTTTACTTGAGGAAAGAAAATTTTATAAAATATATAGATTTAAGAGAAGAGAAGGCTTTAGGGTTGCAGTCTTCCAGAATTGCAATGGAGCCTAAAAGAAAGATGGAGAGAGATTATTTACAACGGCATGTATCAACAGGACAGTGACAGAGGGGAATGGCTTCAAGCTGAAAGAAAGTAGAATTAGATTACGTACTGGGATAGAATTCCTTGCTTTCCAATCAAGACCATTCTTTGATTCTATGGAAAGAAATTAAGACACAATACAACAATTACTGAATTGGAAAAAAAAATAAAGTGAGGAACAGTCAAAGACAGGTACTATTGAACACAGAGCACCAAGAAAAGCTGACTAAGGATGTAAGTTATTTTTTAAAGGAATGATTGGTGAACTAAGGTCTCAGACGCGGAATGAGGACAACGTTACAATAAGGTTTTTTAAAAGAAAGTATGATGAGATCTTCACACTGATTTAGACAGTATGTGAATTTGCTCTTTACATTTTATTCTCTGAGACTTCATCTCTCAAGAAAGACTAACACCTTCTCACCAGTAATAACAGCTGTTTTCTTGCAGTCTGTATTTTGATTTTCTGTCCTTTTCCCCCACTTCTTTCTTTTTCTTCAGGTTTCATGGCTTTTGGAGTGCCAGTGTTGCTGAATAAGAAGAGAATAATTACTTTAATATCTGACAGTTTCACTTTAGGCAAAAGGAGCAGAATTTGAATAGGAGCAAACCAATTGTGTTATCTGTAAGGAAAAGCTTTTTTGAAATCTCTAGTCCCCTTATGACTGTTCCTATATTCTTGAATCTTCAGTTTTGGCATGCTTGTTAAGTCTATGATTATGGGAATATATCCATGAAAAATTCACTTAAGAATAGTCTAGGGATGAAATATATCTACTCCATTAAATGGCCTGCACTATATTGAAATAATTACAGGACTACCTAATGCCCTCATTTTAGCTGAACTTATTTCCAATCTGATTGTAACTTTAACAGAAATATAACCAGTTTGCAGAGACTATATATTATACTATTTAAAAGGAAGTTATATCATTAATCATAATTTTTACATAGCTCATCCCTTATGTCAGCTTTCCTGATATCTCCATCATACATATTGTTCTGTTCATCAATTGCTGAATTTAATCAGGAAACTTATACAGAATTCAGACCCAAAATGCTCAGGAAAACATGATGAAATATGCCTACCCAGACAAGAAATCTACTTTTATCATGTTTCTATGGAATCCTGTCATTGATTTAAGGATGCAGCAGCTTTTCCCAGTGAAGTTGATTTGTGCACTTGACTACTTTTTACATCAAATGTTGCATTTTATAAGAGTTTCACTAAAATGGTTTAATGATTTTTGACTGTCAAAAACCACTCTTTCCAATATTCTTCTTATTATGAGTAGTCCAGATCTCATAATTCTGTATCTCTCTTTAAAAAAACAAACAAAACACCCAAAACCATGCCAACAAAAAGCCTCAACAACAAAAATCCACACACGCTTTCAAAAACCACACTTTCAAACTTGCAAGAAGACACTCAACACTATGTGTTGTGATAGTCAAAGCGTAAAGACAAGTAATTGTGTTAGAATTGAAAGATACAGGCTTCACATTTTGTTTTGAAGATTGGCAAGGTTAGAGCTCCTCTTTGTGCTATGTTCTGAATTTTTAGCCTAATTCTTAAGAAAACTCTATTTTCCCTAGAAGACAGAGAATCTTTGCCCTCACATTCTCTTTTTCAATGGACCAAAGAAATTGAAAGAGAGGGAGAAGAGATCTTTCAAATAGTCAGGAATCAATGAATGTAGTGCTTTGAAAATCAATATAGCAACTTTGAACATGGGATCTTTATGTGAAGAGCTAGTGCAAACAGTTCAGTAGGGAACAGAAAACGCTAGATGATGATTTTTGAACCAGACATAGCATACATTCTTTTATATAATTTGATATTTGGATAAGATGCACAAAAAATACACTCAAACAAATGTATAACAAGCATGAGAAAAGCACAGAAACATGAGAACTGTCATGAGGAAAAGGAGCAAATTGACCAGGAGCAAAATGAAGAGTTTGAATGAGGCTCCTTTTCCTACCTATATATATAACACTGCTCCTTGATTTGAGAATTAAAATAGTAATAGATAACATAAGCCCACATTAAAAATAGTGTATTGAAACTGCAAGAAAATAGCCTTTTCTACTCTGTCAATACTACTTCATGCAGAAAAGGAACTCAAACATTTTGATAATTGTTGCAGGATTCAAAAGAACAGGGTGTTACCATGCAAAATACATACCAATTCAAAGTTCTTTTTCACTGTGCTGTTTGAATTGTTTTATATTGAATTGTGGTTGCTTATGTGAGCAGCCTGCCGCATCCTTACATGTATGATAAAGTTCTTGGTTTTGCAATAAGCAAGCAAATAGAAGAAACCATACCATTGCATATGGCACTATGTGTCAAACCTGATACCTCAAAAGTGAGACTACAAGGTATGTCTGATTTCCTTTTTAGCCAATTCATAGGTCTCTCACTTATCAAGTAACTCAATAGAACTATGGGACGAAGCAGTTCTAATTTCTTCTTTTACCTTGATAGCGCTGATTACTCACCAGTACTACTATTCTGTTTCTTCTTGAAAGCAATAGTTTTTTCCTAAAAAAAAATATAATTTATTTAGCACATCAGTCCTTTCCTATGATTCTCATGCACCAAAGATATTCATGTCTGAAAGTAAACTCTTTTGTACTTTATTAGTTGGACTTCAATAGATTGCATTAGAGATGAATTTCCATTTTCATTATTAGTAGTGTATCTATGGCAAACAAGATAGAGAAAAATAATTTAAAATAAGCCACTCCAAATGAAAGAAAAAATGGCATTAGATACCATAAATTTGCTAGAGTGTTTTCAAAATACTGGTACTTTATACATATTGTTGTTAATTCATTACAATCTCTCCTATCAATCTTTATCTAGAACGTGAGTTAGGTATTTCATCACAAAATAAAGACTGTAATACAGCACATTATGTATATTTAGAAAACACCCAATGATGCAATAAAAGGTTAATTATAAAGTAATATTCATAAGGATCTATCTCCCAATTAAATTTTCATAAGGAAAATAAGTTAAAATATTTTACGTGCTTAGCAATTTAATTATTTCCAATGCACTGTTTCAATTATCTTTTCACAGTATTTTATTTCATTTATCACTATTTATTAGAGCAAGATAGTATTTTACATGAAGTATTTTATGTTAGAACATTTTGAAGAGGTGTTAATTAATGTTCTATAGGAGATTTTAAAATTTGGACATATTTTTGAAAAGTTTGAAATATATGTTTTTCTAGCTGAATGAAGACAAAAAAATAAAGCTATCTTCCTTAACTGTTATTGAAGTGAAGTCAAACACTTAGTTCTCATCACCTAGAAAGATGGTGAAGAGCCTTGAGGGGAAGCCATACAAGGAGTGGTTGAGGTCACTTGGTCTGCTCAGCCTGGAGACGAAGACACTGAGGGGAGACCTCATTGCAGTTACAACTTCCTTGTGAGAGGAAGAAGAGGAGCAGGCAGTCATCCCTTCTCTGTGGTGACCAGTGACAGACCCTGAAGGAATGGCCTGAAGTTATGTCAGGGGAGGTTTATGTTGGATATTAGAAAAATGTTCTTCACCCTGAGGGTGGTTTGGCACTGGAACAGGCTCCCAGGAAAGTAGTCACAACACCAAGCCTGACAAAGTTCAAGAAGCATTTGGACAACACTCTCGGGCACATGGTGTGATTCTATGGGCTACCTTGTGCAGGACCAGGAATTGGACTTTTATGATCCTTGTGGGTCTCTTAGGTGTCAGGATGTTCTATGACTTCATGATTCAATGAATTATAATTGTGTTCTGAGCTGTTACAAGTCAAATAGTTTTAAATATTTAATTTATGATATGTGGTGGATCATTTCCTTTGGTTTTTTGTTTTATTGTGTTCTTTGTTACAACCTTATCAATCCTTCTTTTGGTTTTCATAAATTCTTCATTTGAAGAGTAGGAGTAGGCTTGATGAATATGAAGAGCAAGTAACCCAAGAAAGAAGTTGCAAAGGAAGATAACGCAGGTACCCCCAAAATGCCAGGCAGTGGAAGAATTTGGGAAAATTTAGTTTTCAAAGGCAAGAATGCTAAAACTTAACAGCTTGTGCACCAAGCATGAAGGAATGCAAAACTTTTCTTTACGAGCCTTCTTAACAGCTTGGTTTGGCCTTACCACGCAGGGGCTCCAAGGTTGTCTGTGATTCAGGGAGTTAACTGCTCTGCAAGGCTGAAGAAGGAGAGACATCCAAGTTGTTAGTGGGAAAAGTTAAAAGGATACCTCTTCCAGGACTCTTTTAAGTGAAATAAGCTCTAAAACTCCTCCTCATATTAATCTTGCAAAAAAAGCCAGTTCTGATTCCATCATCATTGCTCTTGTCCAGCTTCAGCACAATTTTTTCGTTAATCTGGGCTTCCATACACTTGATATGGCACAGAGCCACCACAGAAGTAATGATATACAACGAGATATATATATATATATACAGTGCTATATAGCAATTAATATTTACAATTTAATTAATTGTGTATTCTTGCCCACAATCAAATCTCCTATTCACCAGGTGTATCCAGGTCCTTGACCAAAAACAATCCCACAGATGAGTTTGCCTTTTCATGAGGCAGGAATAATGCAGGCTGTTTTCCCCAGCATATTTTTTAGTATGCCCTACAAGAATTCTGTATACTTCTGTAGCTTTAATTGGACAGGATTAGCCTTACTGGCAGATCCTCTAGTGTTGACTAACCAAGCGGCCTTTGCTAAATACGTATCCCAGTGTTTGAAGGTCCCATCACCCATTGCTCTCAGTGAAGTCTTTAAACAGTCCTTAGCATTGTTGGATTTTCCCAAAGGACTTGATGCATGATAGGGGGTGTGATATATTTAGTTTATTCTTGCAGCATCTGTCCAAAGTTACACATTTGAAAGCATCCACCTTGAGAAAATTATGCACCTATGTAGTTGTCTGTCAGGATAAGTAATTTGCTTAATGTCTAGGGCTAAAAGACTCTCAATTAATTGCTTCAAAGATTAGCAGAATCTGTTACGTGTAACAAAATTCATGTTTGGGACCAGACATCATCTCAAAACCAATTTGAATTTGTAACATCTAGACAAATTAGAACCAGTCATTCACACTTGTAATTTGAGTTCTGAAATTGTCTCTTCCTTGATCAAATTTCTCCAGATGAAAAGAATGGAAGGTTTTCTGACAGAGAAAGAAAGAAAAGGAAAGAAAGGAAAG
>VXBA01003912.1:44516-57307 GCA_013399895.1 Serilophus lunatus
AAAGAAAGAAAGAAAGAAAGAAAGAAAGAAAGAAAGAAAGAAAGAAAGAAAGAAAGAAAGAAAGAAAGAAAGAAAGAAAGAAAGAAAGAAAGAAAGAAAGAAAGAAAGAAGAAAATGCTGTGTTCTTTTTGTGTTTATCATTATCCATACTGCTGATTCTTTCAACTCTTTTAGCAGAAGGAGTGTGCAGGATCAAGCCTGGCCTGACAGTAGGTGCTCAGCCACTTGCTCAGCCCTTTTCTAGCTTGGTTGCAGATATGTTAAAGAAAGCTGGATGGTGCCAGAACATTCCTTCCTGGATATTGAGATTTGGTAGGACAGGATGTCTTTGCTCTGCAAAAACTGCAACTTCTATTTATTATCAAAAAGATAAAAATCAAGGAAGACAGAATGCTTTCATGTCTGATCCTCTAATAAATTGAAGAAGCAGTGAGGCTCAAATATTATTTTGCTGCTAATAACTAATTTGTGATGCATAATACTGAAAGCTTGACTTGCTAAAAAAACAAGTACTATTAACATGAAGTTTTAAACCAACATATTTGGCTAGGGATGTTTAAATAATTTCAGAATGTTGATTGTAATATTTCTCAGATATATTCTGAGGGAAGAATATCCTTACATTTTTTTTGTATTTATAAGCTTATTATTATGTCATGTAGAAGGCTGTTGTCCCAGGACTAGGGTGATGTAATTACCAATATGTGGTAAACTCAGGCATTTTACACTGGGATGTAGTCTTGATTGTGTGAATTTCCTTTGATAGTCTGCATCAAAGGGTCTCTGTTTGACGGTGGATTGATGAGGAAAAGGTCTGAGCAGGAACTTCAGAGAAGGCATGAAATAATTTTTTAAAATACTTTACATGCAAGTGTTTGCAAAGAAAGGACTTAGAATTAGGTGAAACGCATAGGGGACTGGAACAATTGAAAGGTGTTGAAGAAAGTTGTAAGATGACAGGTGGCTAGGAAAAAAATAGAGGTTTGGGGACACACGGCTAGTCAGTTGGAGAAGAAGAGGATTTGAGAATACAAAATCAATGATGAGAACACTCCAAAGAGAGAGAGATGAAGGATCAGGAACTAGGCCACATTCTTCCGCATATGTTCCTTCCGAATGGAAACTGAGTAAAGAGGAATTTTGTCCTGTGGGGGGAAGGGGAAGATTCATGCTCATGCTCATGCTTTGTTCTGTACTAGAAATTGTAGATGTTCAGGCAGTATTCCATCACTATGTGGTGCAAGAGTCTGAGTTCATCATCCCTCTCATGTTGGGATGTTGTGCATGTATGAGCTGTTGTTTTCTGGCTGTCGTGTGAGCCACCATTTAGGAAAATGTTTTTGTTTTAAGTTAACAGTAATCACACTAGAGAGGCATACCTGAATGTTGAAAAAAATATTAGCTTTGCATTATGTGGATTAACCACACAAAGGCAGATCCCTTGCCCTTGCAACAAGCATTGCAACAAGCACTGCAACAAGGACAAATAAAAGCTGAAAAGGCAAAGTATCTTGATCATGTAATTACTAGTGGCCATGGTAGCTTCCTTGTGTAAAGCAGTTGAAGTGTCAAATAATCAGAATAGATCTAGAGAAATTCTAAGTTCTGGTGTCTTTGACAAGAAAACTAAATGATCATGTATAGAGAAAACCAACAGGGCTCCTATAACAAAATAAAGGAAATACAGAAAAATTCAAAAAAGCAAATAGTAGTTAAAAAATTCGTGTTGGATGTACAGGAAACAGCACAGGGTCAAATCGCAGGAGAACATGTGAGAGGATAGTGGGAAAGAAGCTGAAATCAGAAACAGGAGAGTCATAATAAGCAAAACATTATTTTATGGAAAACAAAGGGAACACAACAGAACTTTTGCAGTCATAGTGTAAAGAATGAAAATGCATTGTTATTGGAAAATTATTAGACTAATAAAAACTCAGAAAAACAAAACACGAAATAGGCAGTATGGCAGTATTCCTATGTCTAGTAACTGAAAAGAACGTAGATAAGGTGTTAACTGCTGTTAAATTTGCCTCAATTTTTCCTAGAGAGCAAATGGAAAGCTGATTACCCACATGCAGAAACAACTCATGTGAGGTGTAATTGTGAAGGACCTTCCTCGTTAGTACATGGGAAAAGAAGAAAGTAGTGCACATTTCATTATGAACAGAGTATTGAATGAGATCAGGAGCAGGTAAAATATGCTAGCAGAACAGCACAGGTAGCAAAGGAAGAGGAGGTAGTATTGTACCAGCTGTTGAAATTGGAGTCTTTCTGCAGTGAGCAAAAGTGGAAGGAATGAAGTAACAGAGTGCTATGGTCTCTTCCACACCCCCGTATATTTCTGTAGTTCAAATACTTTAAATTTAGCATGTTTTGAACCAAACTATACTAAAATTAAATGTCTCATCTTAGTCTTTTTATTTACAGTTGATGTGTATTCTCATAATATTTGGAGTCAAAAACCCGCATTCAAAAACTCTGGATGTCTGGGATTCAGATTTCAAGATTTGATCCACAGCTACATCACTGACAGAGTAAATAACATTATTTTAAAAAGCAGTATGATATTTAAAAACTATCTATTTTTCTGTAAATTATGTATCTGCAAATAAATCCAACAGTATCAGTTCTATCCTTTTTTAAAAGCAGACTTTAATGCAAAGGTTTTGTGTGTTATTGGAGAAAATGAAAGTTTTAAATAAAGTAGATGTCTATTTACAGGTGTCTTTTTTTTTTTTTTTTTTTCTCCAATGATCTATAGTGTAGTATTTTATCTTACAGCTAAGTATTAGTGAATTCATTTTAGGTTTAGCAATTTCTTTGGAAGCATTCTGAGCTTAAGAGTAGTGAACTAAAAAAGATCCATCTATTTCTCTGTTTTGCAGTGGTTTATTTCTGTATTCAGGACTTTCATCTTTGAAAGCTATTGAAAGGTGATACATATGCCAGACATTGTATTCATATTCTTGGTAGCTAATGAGAGGCATTATGTAACAATGTGTCATACTGCCATAAATTAAATTTTTTGAGCATTTTTTCACTGCATAAACTAGGCAAACAGCTGCATTTTGAATTATTTAGAACACTTGTTCTTTAGCTAATTGACAGTTAATTGAGGCTTTGAGAGACCATCAGCTAAACAGAATGTAAATGAATTCAGGCCTTCCTGCACATGGAGACAAGAGGCAGCTTATAAACTACTTTCACCAGGGCAGCTACTCTCTTCTCTTGCCAGAGACAGGCTGGAGAAGTTTCTGCCTGTACAGCTATTTCCTTAAAATGTTCTCCCTTCTACTAGGAACCTGTAGTTCTTCTTCCAGAGGTGGTATCTTTCTTTAAAGACATTAATGAAGTATTCAGACAGCAGTACCGCTATTTAGGAAATGACTTCCTTAATGTAGTCTTGGTTTGTCTCTCTTCAAATATTATTATTATCTGAGATAATAACATATCAGATATTATTATTATTATTATTATTATATTCAGATATCACACAGATAAGTGTACAATAGTGCTACAGCACATAAGAACATTCCCAACTAACAGTAACAAACTTTATACTTCGAATAAACGTACAAAAGTAAATCAAATAAAAGTAAATAAAAGTGGGGGGTTTATCTCTATTTATTTCTGAATATGTTTTGCTAACTGGAAATACCTTGCTCAGCTGGTAACAGTGTCTTCCGTCTAACAAAGCTATAATGGCTGTCTTCTGTATTTCAGTACTGGCTTTAACTACAGTGTCCATCTGACTGCTAGACTTGTCTGTCTTGACACAGTACACTGCCTGTTTCCTTGGTCACTCACTATTAATGTGTTGCACAGGATAGAAAGGTTTATTGACCTGAAACAGAAAAGTAGAATCAGACTTACGTGGGACTTACAATTCAAAGAGAAAATACAGTGCATTTAACTTCAGGGAATACAAATAAGCTACACTACTTGTGCAGCATTTTTGTAGCTTTAAAGATTTGCTCTGAATGTGGTTTTTTTCCTCTAGATGGCAGGTTTTGGCAAGTTTTGTTTTAATCACGTAAGCAAACAGATAGGCTTTCCAGATAAACTACCCAGTTTAATCACTAGCTTCATCCTACTAAATTGCTTCACTACCCCAAGTGTATGTTTGTGTATGTATGTGTGGACCTCAATGTCCATGTCTAATCATGAAAATAAGGTAATGATTAAACCTTTTGTAGACAAAGATCTTAAAAGCCTCTTCTGAAACTTTATTGTATTAAACAGAACATGAACATCTAACTCTTTGAAATGAGTATACAACTTAGAGTCAAGGGAAAAGTTAGTGGAAGTCCTAGTTTTTGATCACTGTCTGAAACTGTTTAACTGCTTATTAACTTCTGAAAGTTTGTTAAGCCATATGTCACAATCTTCAAATTAATCACTTTTTTTGCAATTGCATTCCAAAGAATGCTGGGGTGAAAACAGGGTAAAACAACTGGTTTGAGCTCTTCAGTCATTGCTTCTGAATTTACACATCTTCCACATATAAGATTCTAACTTTTAGGGATTTGTCTAATCTAAATATATATATATAATTTTTTAAGGAATGCTAATATTCTTTTTCATAAAATGAAAATATACTATATATTTACTCCTTTGCTTGCCACATTTCTTATAACTAGGTTTGTCTGAATAAATATATGTGTGTATGAGGAAAAGACAATAAGTGAGGCAAACCTCAGGATACACAATAGTTTTGGGGGGGGTTGTTGGTTTTTGTTTGTTTGTTTGTTCGTTTGTTTCAGAAACGAGAATAAAGATTGTAATTAAGGTTTATCTTTAAACTTCCATGGCATTACCTTTTAACCCACTCTTTATACATTATTTTTGAATGTGAAATGACACTGACAATTTAAGTGATATATAGCCAGAATTTCTAAATCGGTATTTGTCAATATTCATTCCACACACAGTAATGAAAATTCAGTCCTATAGTTTGCAATGCTCTTTGAATGAAACATAATATTCATATCAGCTTTTTAAACAGGGCAACCAGGGAACATATTTTCTAGAATCTCTTCAGCTGCAGAAACACATCGTGACTGAAATGTTACTGGAATGGATATTGATTGCTGTACTTGCCACCATTTCATGCAGTAATATCCCATCAAACTTCTTTGTAGTTGTGAGACCAAACTATGATTTTCCATTCACTACCAATAACCAAACTCACAATTCCTGTGAGCTCTGGATCTTTGTGGTGGTACAGGAAGGTACAGGTAAAATGGATAACTACTAGAAATCTAAAGAATGTGCTTTGAAGTATTGACAGGCTTTTATGTAAAATTATTGTATTCAAGAAGACTTGCAGAACACTTTTTAGAGGGCAGAGAAAATGCAACAACAAAATATTCAGAGAAAATACTTAATACTTTTCAAGGAACAAAAGAACTTTATATAATTCAGTGATCAGTTTGTGTGTTGCCTCCACATATGGAATTGTCTTTTCTCAAAGTTAGTTTTTAGAAAGTGTTCTTTGCTTTTTCAGCTTTTTCTCCAAATTGGTTTCCATAAATACAATTAGCAAAAAGCGTGGTGTTAATAATAGTGTGGAAAATTACAGACTTGTTGCTAACACAGTACCTTGTTCAGTCTCTCTAAAACGTGAAGAAAAATAGCAAGTTGTAGAAACAAAATTAAATGCTTATGGATTCTCAGTTTCCTCAGTACATTTTTCTACTCAGATAAGACTTCTAGGTGTGATGGCAATGCTTGAATGGTGAAAAAAAAACAAACACAACAAACAAAAACAGAACTGTAAATAACACAATATCAGTCATTCTGTTCAGTGAGAGTTCTTTCTTAAAGTTTGTTTTTATATACTGTCCTATAGAAAAAATAAAGGTAAGTGCTTTGGTTTATACTAAAAAGCACTAACCTAAGAAAATGGACAAAAACTGAAATTATGTTTCTTGTTTACTAGCGTGAAACATGTGCAACCTCCCTGTCACTGCAACTACATCTTTGATCTCTCTTTTCTGTCAGAATTATTTCCTGACCCCGAGGGTAAATCAAAAGGATTTTTAGAATATGTAGGTATATGCAAATAAACACTCATATATTCAATGAGATAGCCCTGCTATATTTGAGTACTCCATTTGTATACAGGATATATTTTCAGTTTAAAATAATGTAAAGCTTCTTTTGACATAAGCAGAGATTTACCAAACTCTGCTTTGGAAGGAAATATATATGAAAAAATATTCTAAAAAATTAATTTAAATAAATGAAATTTCACCACTGTCCTGTACATAGGGTATTATTCCTCAATACCTGAGGAGCAATTGCAGGTTTTGACGGCTTCCACTTTGTAATTCTTTACTTCTGTGCCATCAAGGAGCAATATTTTGAACTGCATTCATGATGACAATATTTTAGCGCCTCCCAAAAGATATTACATGTTGCTATCTTTCCATTGCCTGTGTAACACACACCTGTGGAGTGTTTATCTCAAAAATATAAACTCTAATCCAGGACATCTCTCCTCTTAACAATTTCTTAGCTCCACTTGTTCTTCATATCCTATCTGTTGCAGCTCTTTAATGATATTTGAGAATTGCCACTCACTTTCAAGCAGAGTAATTGCTCCTCAGCACTCAGTTTTTTATTCACTTATTTTAAGGCATTATATCTCATGATAGAGAGATAAAAAAATTTACATGTGAAAGAACCCAACTTCTACTGTAAATACTGAATACATATGAAACCTTTTATTTATTAAAATCACATGGTTTTGTTTTCTAAGAAAAATTCTCTAAAATATTTTTATTGTGCTTGCATAGGAAAATGAGTCAGTTCCAGAAGACTGCATGAGTAAAAATTGCATTAACAAGTTCATACAAGTTGCTGTACTGCAATAAAACAAGTCAGGTATTTAGTAATTAGAAAGTCCTTATGGAAATTGATGCTAAATAGTTAATGTCTCATAGTGTTGTTCCTTTGCAGTTTCTGGCTCAACTTCAGTTCTATTGCCCGTTTCACAGTGCTTTCAGGGATTTGGCCACCGAACACAGAGAACCACGAATTAGAGTACTGGAGGAGGGTGAGGAAAGGACATTTATGAAGACAGTGAGCATGGAATTGAGAAGGGCCTGTTGTGTAGCATCTCTAAAACAAATGACATGTTTTCCTGCTATCCTTCAGATGGGTACTCAAAACTTTGTAGAAATAACATTGTTGCCATTGCAAAAATACTCCAGCTCCCAAAAGCCTGCACAAGTAGAGAAGATAAACGAATTGGGGGTTCTGTCATGGTTTTGTTAGCAATGTTAATATGCTAGTAGTTTTGAGTTTTTATTTTTTGCAATTTATTTTTAACAGATCAAAATTATGTTTTTGAGAATAACTACTGTTGCTGTTACCTAGGGCTCTTACAAGCTCTTTTGCAGTAGACAAAGGAGTCTGACTCGTCAATTCTTATATAGGTGCTTGTAAACTGATTAAAGACAAGATTTAGGCAAACATAGGAAAATAGTCTGTCACTGCATTATTTCTGTTGAAACTGCTGTGGTTTTAAGCATATATTGGTTTTCTTATTATTGGGTTATAATGAGCTCTGCCAAGCAGTCAAAGTATGCTATGGTTATCCATCTTTTGTACATAGGTGAAGGTTAACTAGTTGAACTAGGAATTAGGTTTGAGCTGAAAAGCAGTGAAGTTGTAGAGGCTTCTCTAAAAGCAAAATGATGCCTAGAATAAATGTAATTACTATAATAATATATATTAATTAATATATAAATGAATCACTATATTAACACATTTCTCACCAGTGGCCAGCTGTGTGTGAGGCACAGTTTAGTTGTTGGCATCATAAGTTGATCAGAAATGCACAGTAGTTCCAAATAATCCGTGAAGACAACTTTATCTGTTTGTAGTTTTAGCAACTTTAGACAACTAGGATATAATTAGGGATATTGGGATTTTAACTCATTCTAACACAACTGATTTTTGGGTAAGTTGTAAAGGAATCTTTAATGTGCATGAGTGAGTTCAGCCTAAAGTTTGTTGGCTCATCCCAAAGTCAGGACTTTGACATTGTCAGAACGTATCTGCATAGTATTATCTGCTATCAAAAATATTAATAAGGTACTCCCTGGGAAGAGAACTGCTGTTAACAGTGCTGAGATGTCCTAGTTAATGCCTTTAGAGGCTGAAAAGGGCACAGTCAATGGACTGTAACTTTTCCCCTGTTTTATAAATCTACGTGTTCTCATCATATTTGGCATAATAATCAAACTAATAAAATTTCTAGCTCTGAAGATGATTCTAGTTCATTGCACTGGAATGGCTGAATCCATAAGCTACCCACTAAAACTAAATCATTAAATAGCAACTAAAATGAAATATGTTTATAAAGTTATTTTCAGGTATTATCTAATGGATGCATATCATTGTACCACATCATCTTATTTTCTCAGCAAATTGTTTTTAGAGGATATGTGCAGAGAGCACTTACAAAATTTAATGCAATTCAATGTAATGAAGAAATTTGCATTTGAAGCACAGTCAGTTACAAATGTTATGGGACAGGCAGCATTATATTAGAAGGCATTTCAAATGTTTCTGAACAGCAGCTGAGGAGGATATTTCCTGATGTGGTTCTATTACTGCAGCACATTTTCTCTTCATCTGTAACTACTTTTTAAAAATAGAAAAGGCAAAACGGAAACTTCAGTTACTAGAGAATACAAAGGACCTCAATTCATCTTTTGAGAGAAGTAATGAGCAGAAGGCTGCAGTTAGTCATCCACTGAAGCTTTACAGTGGAGAGATTCTGATAATTTGATTGCTCATTTTGAAATAGAAATTCTCCTTGTCCCCAGAAGGTTTTTCTTTATATTGGCATCTCTGATAGGTAGTTTATTTCATGAAAAGCAGGAAATGAATAAGGGCTCATAAAATTTTCTCTGACAAACTCTCTCTTTTCCTATCCTCCTCTTGTCACTTCTTCCAGACTTTTATTGCAAAAGGGCCCAATGCTCTTCCCATATGATAGCCTTAAGAATCAGGATCTGTGTATGACCAGTTCATATAAATTGTCAAAAGTCATTCTTAGGCAACCAAAATGCCAGTGGAACTTCCCTGTTCTCATCTTTCTCAGCTCTAGCTTGAATAGTGTCTCTCTTCTTTATGTCTACGCATGTGTTCATCTTTAACCTTATTTTTGGTTTTGTTTCTTCTATCCCAAGTCACCTTTTGAAATACAATAGAAAAGCATACATTCTCTATTGCTCATTTAGGCACAAGTGTTGATGAACCATCCTATATCACTCAGAAAAAAGATAGGGATTTTTTACAGTATCACAGTATCAACAAGGTTGGAAGAGACCTTAAAAATCATCAAGTCCAACCTATTAACTAACAGTCCATCATCTAAACCCTGGCACCAAGTGCCTCATCCAGCCTACCCTTGAACACACTCAGGGTCGGTGACTCCACCACCTCCCTGGGCAGCCCATTCCAAAGGCGGATCATCCTTTGTGTGAAGAATTTCTTTCTCATATCAAGTCCAAACCTCTCCTGATGGAGCTTGAGACTGTGTCCTCTTGCTCTGTCGCCAGTTACCTGAGAGAAGAGAATGACCCCGCACTGACTACAACCTCCTTTCAGGTAGTTATAGATAGCAATAAGGTCACCCCTAAGCCTCCTCTTCTCCAGGCTGAACAACTCCAGCTCCCTCAACTGCTCATTCACTACTTTTGATAAGCAGTTGAGCAGAGACCTAGGCTGTGGAATTGCTGTAAATGTACAACATGTGTAAAACAATTATTTCACCTCTGTGATAACAGCCATCTAGCTACAGTTGTCTCTCTGTTAATGGTTTTAAGACTCAGTGGAGAAATTTATTTGCCTTCCTCACCATTTGGATTTTAAACTGCCCCTCGTTAACTATCACAAGTGACAACTAAAATTTTAATTACATTCCCACAAAATTTGCAAACATAGAGCACTTCTTCTTTACTTCCCAATGGATTTTTCCCTGTTCCCACAACTCACTTAAAGAATCCTGGGCAAATAAAGAGGGAAATTACATTATAGAAATTGAGGCTATCCAATATATTAAAGGATCAAGATATCACTCAGGAAGGATATAGAATGATCAGTCCAAAGTGGTTTGATCCTTATGAATTTCTTCATCTCAGGAGAATTTTAAATCAAAGGCACATCACTTTAAATATACTGTATGGAATGATATAAACTCCACAACAGTATGCTTCATCAGCTTATTTGGCACTGTGTCTTAGGTGGAGTGACATTACATAATTTGTGATGACTTTGTTCTGACATCTTCCCATCATAAAGGATTGATGGACCAAAGTCACAGAAATTTCATCAGTGATAAATTCAAGCTAGACTTTAATCTTCCTCACTTGGAGCAACATCAAAGAGGAATAACACATCCAGCAAGATACCTTAGACAACTTATTAATAAAAAAAATCCACAACTGACAGATTGAGTAAAAATTGCATTGATAATTTAAGGTGTATCTTCCTTCTGAGCTTGTAAGGACTCCACTTATAAAGGCTCAAGTTAACCAGAATTTCAGAAAATATTCAAACCTCTGTAATTCTGACTGTATCTGCTGTTTACTTAGTAGATTTAATGTTAAATGTTAAAAAAACTTTGAAAAAGCAATCTATTCAGAACCTAATTTGAATAATAAAAATGTAGTTACTATTGAGAACAATGCTGCTGGACTGCTTGTTCTTGAAATCTGGACTCTAAAATTATACATAAGACCTATGCACTTAGTCCAGGAAATCTTCCGAGAACCTAAAAGAGAAGTGATGTTGTCCTTCAGCCCTATCATAACCAATGGATAAATACAGGCAACTCTAAAAAATGAATCACTTCACAGCTAGACTTCAGTGAATTTTTAATGCAGTTTAATCCTTGGATTTTACTTCTTCCCTTCTGTATTAGAAATCACCTTACCTTTCAAAAAGAAGAGTCACAGTTTGTTTATTCATCAAATTTTCTTTTGATCAGTACCTGGACACAGTTTGGAGGGCTTTTTTTTGAGCTCCTTTCAGTCTTCTGGAGTATTTCGGTTCTAATTGCTTTATTAGCTCATTTGAACAACTATGATCTTAAATACAACAGTGACTAATATATTGAATTTAACATCAGTAGAAAAGCTGTCGATCAGATGGTGAAAATTTGGGACTAAATATTGATTCAACATTTTCTCTAAAGAGATAATCTCTTTACAACTTTTTTTTCAAAAGTTGTTCTTTTTGAGACAAAACCAGAATTACAGTATAGCTAGACCAGAGGGTGCTAAAGAAGACCGTATGGTTTTTTTATATTGTTTAATTTTTGATGTTTCTTCGTTAAGGAATGTGAGATGTCTACAGTATATCAGGTTTTGGTCTTATAGTTCTGGTTGTTTTGGCTTGTGTTTGTTTGGTTGCTTTTTTAAAAATTATAAATAGTCATCCAGTAGAAAGTAATATGCCATTGCGATATCATTTTGCATACAAGACAAAAAAGGCTAATTCTAAATTAGACTCAATTTAAACCCATGACCTCATAATCTATGGGCTCCAGACCCCACTATTAATCTTGTAATCCATGTGTTTCTTTTCAGTATGTAGGGGTTTTTTCCACTGTAAAGTTCCTATGCTAAATGACCTATATTTTATTGCAAATAAATTTTTAGACCCCAGTTTTAATATTAGTATTCAATATTTATTTCAATAGCACAGTAACAATTACTTCCTTTTTCAAAAGTCAGTCAGTGCCAGATTGTTTTTTGATATTGTTTTCTTGTGATAGAAACGTGTAATGGGTTTGAAGTTAGAGTGTCCCGTTTTTCTTGGGGGAAAAGGAGGAGAGAAGCACTAAAACTGTTTTCTTTTGTGTTTTCCCCAAATTCCCGGGAGCTGAGAACAGAGCAGAGTTGACCGATCCTGGCTCCAAGGACCTCGGGCTCGGTGGGACCAGGGAGAGGCAGCCATTAGGACGCAGAGCCCTAGCCAACGGGCCCGCCGCTTTTCTTTCCCCGCACCACTGTCGGTGCATGGACGAGGGACGTGGCAGGCACAGAGCCATTTTCCCTGACCACCTGCAGCGGCGTCCAGGGGGGTGTCTTCCCTGCAGCTGTGGCAGCTTGGATTGAGATCAGCGGTACCCCCTGGGAGCGGCGGAGAGCTGCGCAGTGCCGCTTTGCCACCGTTTGTCACTGCAGCACAGGAGTAGCGGCGCGGGAGCGGAGGTGGCTCGTCCCATTCAAGTCCCACGTGGCGCAGCAGGGCGGCGCGGCTTGGATCACAGGCAGGGAGTGGCACGGGGCAGCTGAGTCCTGGCTCCCGCCGCTCCCCCCAGCCCCTGCAGGGGCCCCGCGGGCGGTGCTGCTGGCCCCGGGAGTGCCCTGCGGCCAACGGCAATGAGGCCACCAGGCCCTGGGTCCAGAGCACATGGCTTTTGGGCAGGAAGTGCCATCTTTCTCAGGGTGCCAAAATCTTGGAAAGGGGCAGTGCTTAGCACAGCCAGGCAATGAGAGGACAGCCTGCTCAGGAAGAAGACCCTGAAATCTTGCGGGACTGCCAGCACATAAAAGCTGGAATCTCGGAAGTTTCACGCTCTTCCCTGGCTCGTGGCGGTTGAGACAACATCGGCTGCTGCCCCTCCTGGTTCCTCCCGACCTCGCTCACGCCGCAGCACCACCGGAACTCTGACATTGGCGCTAGAATACCACCCAGCTGCAACAGTGTGGTATCTTTTCCCCTTGGTCTCCCGGGGCGGGGTGTGTGTGTGTGTGTGTGTGTGT
>VXBA01003915.1:9643-28291 GCA_013399895.1 Serilophus lunatus
TTGTGGCTGGGACCATATTTTTATACATACTTTTTCTTTTCATCCATATTTTATGTTTAATAAATCTTGTTGCATTCCTCTAATGAGCTCTCATCATAGTTGTGGTTAAATAGCCCTCTCATCGTCTCAAACCGAGACAGAGAGGAAGAGTTTTTAGCCTGATCTCAGCTCTATGACATGTCCTGCCATAGGAGAGCCCTTGGGTACTTGTTGACGTTGCATGTCTACTTCAACACAAGGGCAGAAAAATCAGAATAACACACAGTCCCCCCTTGAGAGTTACCAAGAAGTTTTATCTACACTAACCTCTAACTTGTAAAGTCTGCCATATGGCACTTGAGGAAGGAAACAATAAAAGAAATAGTGCAAAATATTCAAACAGGAAGGCAGTAAACCGGAATTTCAGAAGTTATTCTAGGCATGTTCCAATTACAATGGAAGTCTTAGAAGGAAGTAAATCAAAAGAAGTACTCTAGCATTCTTTAGATAGTCTGCATTATTTGAGAAAGAATATTTTGAAACTATTTATTTTCATTAAAAATAATAAAATTCCAGGGAAAGAAAACCAAAACTAATAACATGAGGGAGAAAAAATATAGGAGGGAGGGAGTTAAATATATAGCATAGCCTAGGGCTTGATTGCGTTCCTAGAAGACTGAACATAAGATAATGTAATGTCTGTAATAACTGTTTAAGAATTTCATAAAGTAGTGAGTTTAGAATAAAAGGTAATATAAGGGTAAATGTGTGATAAAACCTTGGAGATCTGCACTTGAACTGCCAAGTGCATTGTCTTCTTTATCAAATTCAGGACCAATCAGGACAAAGAGCCTAGAAATACTTAACATATTTTCCACATTATTACCTAGTTTAACACCTGCTGTGCCTTGTGGTTTTGTGCCCACCAGATGTTTGGCTCATTGCTTCCTTATGACCAGAAGGAAGATCACTCCTAGAGTCGCAGGTGACAGCTCCCTCCCATTTGACCTGCTCATCATCCCCTTGGATGCAGCACTTCATAAAGGAATAATGGGGTGGATCATTGTAGTGGTTTAACCCAGGCTGGATGCCAGAGACTCACTACAGTCACTCTCCCACTCCCCCTCACCCAGCAACAGAGGAGAGAGAATATAACAAGAAGTTTCATGAGCTGAGATAAGGACCATAACAGATTCTTTGCAAATCACCATCACAGGCAAAACAAGACTCCATGTGGGAATAATAGTCTAGTTTATTACTAATAAGATCAGAGCTTAAGAGTGAGAGACAATAAGAGACACCTTTTATCCCCCTTACCCCTCCTTCTTACATCCAACCTTCTCTCCCAGAGAGGTCAAGAGAAAAAGGTGAGATCGGGGCGGGGGGTGGGAGGAGGGGTTGCTATGGTCAGTTGCTGTTCTCAGCCGCTGCTTGTGGAGAAGAGTCCTTCCAACCACATTCCATGGGATCCCATCTCTCATAGGATACAGTTCCTCTCACAAACTGCTCCGGTGAGAGTCCATCCCATGGGCAGCAGCCCTTCACAGACTACTACCACATGGGTCACATTCCACAGGGTGATGGCACATGCTGCTTCAGTGTGGGCCCCACAGAGCACGAGTCCTAACAGAAGAATCCTGCTCCAGTGTGGGCTCCTCTTCCCCACAGACTACAATCCCCTGCCAGGACCCAGCTCTACCATGGATCTCCCATGGGCTACAGCCTTCCCCTGACATCTGCCTGCTCCGGCGTGGCTCCTCCATGGTCTACAGGTGGATCTTTGCACTCCTGTAGTCCTCCATGGGCTGCAGGGGCACAGCTGCTTCACCATGGTCTTCACCATGGGCTGCAGCTGGATCTCAGCTCTGACGCCAGGAGCATCTCCTCCCCCTCCTTCTCCACTGACCTTGGTGTCTGCATTGTTGTTCATAAGTTCTCACTCTGCTCCTCTCTGGCAGCCATCTTTGTCTCCTTCTAACTTTTTTTTCTTTCCATCTTAAATATGTTATCACAGAGGCATTCCTTCAACTGCTGATTGGCCTGGCCTTGGTCAGCAGCCTGGAGCTGGCTGGCACTGACTCTGCTGGACATGGGGGAAACTTCCAGCATCTTCTCAAAGAAGCCTCCCCCTCAGCCCCTCCCGCTGCTACCAAAACCTGGCCACAGAGAAAAGCAATACAATCATGAACTCAGGTCTCCTGGGGCTGGATCATGAACTTTCTGAAGCCAGCAGATATTATGCCACCTACCCAGGTATGAGAGATGTAATTTTTGGTTGCATTTATGTAATTAAAACATTGCCAGTGTTTTCTTTACAATGGTATTGGTAAATCCAGTGGAACAGAGAAGTGTGAGATTCACTATCTCACACAGAAGACTTTGGTGCGCCTGGAGTTACTGTTTGTCTTTCTAGTGAGAAATGGTCCTAGTTGTGGATCAGACCTCCCTGTGGAGGACGGTAATTGTCCACGCAAGCAAAGGCATTTTTTGCATTGTGATCAGAGGAAAATGCCAGTTCAGGAGTACTCACAACCTGAAGTGGATGTGGAACAAGTCCTTGGCAAATTATGTTGTCCATCATGACAAAAATTGAGAATGAAAAAAGAAAAACCCGCAATTGAGTTTCAACAGTTTCCGACAAGCTATGACTTATTACTGCATACTAATGCTGGGTGAGGAAGCTGTCAATCACATAGCTTTTCTCAAAAAGTCAAGGCATATTATCTCTCTGGGTGGCAGCATGGTGTGTCTCAGTCACACACCACCACTAAGACCCACCCCCAACTCCTTTTCTTTCATTAGTGCCCAATTGGAATAGGCTAAATTTTGTAACAGGCCAGGAGCCCACACCTTAACCATCACTTAACCAAGGCTCATGTGGGCATGTACCTCTCTTGCCATTTCTTCACTGAAAAGGAGTCAATTCTTACCTCACACCAGGAGTCTGGAAAACATTGCTTCTCTCCTCCCTGTTATTTATTTGGAAGGAGATTGTGGTAGACTGAACCACTGTTTTTCACTAGGGGTGTGCCCAGTGGTGACGAAAAGACTAAACACAATTTTAACAGCAGGTAACAGTTTATTCGTCTAAGGCTCTACCAAAAGAACCTTTATGGGAACCCCAGACTTAAACAAAAATACACAAATATAAAAACCCGACAGAGTCACGAAGGAAATAAAAAACAAAAAACCAAAACAAACCAGACTGCTTCTCAAGGCCAGGTGGGGCTGGCCAAAAAGCAGAAGAAGGAAAGAAAGCCACCTCTCCCTCTCTGTCTCTGATGGTATCACTCCCAGTCCTTGAAGTCTCTGCAAAAGACAAAAGAAGTGAAAAGCACCCCCCACCCCAGGGAGCCACTTGGGGAAGCTTTTCACTTGCAATTATGCTGGCTTGGCTCTGGTGCAAATGAAGGTGGGTGGAGTCAAGCCACGGGGTATGGAAGCCGGGAGGAGAGGGGCCGTGCTGCTCCCCAGCCCACAGGAGGCTGAAGAGAGGGAGGACTTCCATGATCAGCCTTTCTAAGCCCTCCAAATCTCGCACGAATCTTGCTGTCTTCTTCCTGGCTAAGCCATCTTCTGATTTGCCAGCGGTCCAGGCTCCACCTCTCTTCTGGAGTCTTCACTCCAGGCAAAATGGCAATTCCCACCAAAAATTCTGTGTTTGGTGCTTGGAGGCGCCATTTTTTTACCAGCCGCGGGTCATCCGCGGCATCCTGGGAGCGGCCACTGCCCCTCCACACGGCCACTGCCAGCACGGTGCCAGCACAGGGCCCCTGCCACTGTCCCAGGGACCCAATGGGGGAAAGCCCCAGGGCAGCGAGGCCATCCATGAACAGCTGCCGTGCCCATGTCACCTACTGAGGCCGCTGGGGCACTCCCGAGGCTGCTGCCCTGCGCCGTGGGCACTTGCCACTTGCAGGGACTCACCGCGGGTGGTGGGGCCATCCACAGGAGTGCCTGCTGCATTCAGGACCCACACGGATCCCGACCAGGGCACCACTGGCAAGGAAAGGCTGGTGGGCAGTCTGTGCTGTGGCGTGAAACTCCCACCAGTCGTCCTCGCCACTGCTGGGACACACCACAGGTAACAGGGACCAGGGCCACCTGCCAAAAAAAGGTGAAGGAGCGGCCAGAAGCGGCCGGAGCGGCCCAGCGCACCCCGCACAATACCAGCCGGGACCGGGCGGCGCTCCCACCTGCACAGGTCTGGGGGAAACTGCGGGAGCCTACTGCGCTGGCACGAAACAGCAGCCGCCGCCGGGGAAGGGAGGGGGCATGCACGGCAGCACTGTGCCACCCACCCGCATCTCTGCCACCACTGCCGAGCTCTCGGTCCCCTGCCGNCACCTGCAAAAAAAGGTGAAGGAGCGGCCAGAAGCGGCCGGAGCGGCCCAGCGCACCCCGCACAATACCAGCCGGGACCGGGCGGCGCTCCCACCTGCACAGGTCTGGGGGAAACTGCGGGAGCCTACTGCGCTGGCACGAAACAGCAGCCGCCGCCGGGGAAGGGAGGGGGCATGCACGGCAGCACTGTGCCACCCACCCGCATCTCTGCCACCACTGCCGAGCTCTCGGTCCCCTGCCGCAACTGTGGTGAGTGAGGATAGGGGAGGGTTCCGAAGATCTCTCAGACCTCGGCTTTAAGGCTCTAAAAAAACCATGGTTTTACAACAGAACAGGGAGCCAGCAAGCAGTTCCAAACACCTTTTCCCTCCCTCTCCCTGCAGAACCCCCCCCAAGGACCACCCCCTCCCCTCAAAAAGACCCAGCACCCCTCCCAAACCCCAACAGATATATGCTCCAGCTAATAGCTTGATGAACATAATTCACCATTGGCCTGGAAGCATTGTGATTGAACCCAAAAGCTGTAAAGGAATCCCAGATATTGAGATGAGGAATCCTTCAAATTTGCAGGAAACAATTCATGCTTCAGGCTGGTTGTTGTAAACTAAAGTATTTTTGCAGATTGACCTCACAAAATGCATTTTGTGTAGATTGAGTATATAGGAATGTGCTGTGGCCTCATGGAAAGGACCATCTTAACTATGCATTACTACAGTCAGGGTCACTAGAAGGCAGGTAAAACAGTTAGCAGATGATATATTCTTTTGGTCTCTTCAGATTTTTCAAGTGTCACCCCATACAACCTCTGGCAGTAGACATTATTCCAAATCCCCACAAAATCCTGAAATAGTCTCAGGACAGCTAGAGTAGGACAAAATGCCTTCAACAACTTTTGGTCCCATGTAGTCACATTCTTTATTTTATGGTTGCTAATCCTGTAGCAATCACTTTACTCTGATTTTTAAGCTTTTTTTTTTTTTCATCACTGTGAACAATAAAAACTTTTAAAAATGTGTTTCCTGGAGTTTTATTCATGTTCATTCATTCAGTGTAGCCTCAAGAAAACTACAAGAAACACAGGATGAACAAGAGAGATACAACTATTTGGCAGAAAAAACATGGTGGGGCTGGGGGGACAGGACAATAATAATGTCAATTTTTTGCTTTTCATATTCAATTTGAATTTTGGAGTACATTTATTAACCACTTTTTCCCACTGCTGCATGCCATTATGAAGGCTACAATGTCAGCAGCAAAACATAATCTTGTGCTATAGCTGCCTATGAAGTTCAAGAAACAACCTCATGACCAGAGAGGGGCTCAAAACTTTGTACTGTGCTGTAGAAAAAGTGGCAAACTCACATTTTCTGATGATGGAAAATCAGCTCAGCGTCATAGTGCCACAATATTTACGATGAAATTACGCCATTTTAACCAAATCCATTATTTACTGTGTCAAAACCGGTATAACACCTTTGTGAGATATTTAACTTTTCTTAAGAGTGATTCAAATGGATTTGGATCTAAAACAAGCCCTAAAAGATGTAGTCTCACTTGGGATTCTTTTTTATAATATGGTGTAGGAACTGCAGAATTTTCTGAAGATGCTTCTTACCAACTCTGTTTAGTTTTGATCAAAAATATGCAAGACTGACATAAGACTGATGTCTTTTCTGGTGCCCTCATTAGCTTATATTCAGCGTAAGATAGCCCGGCTGTGAATTGCTGGAATGCTATAGTTGCACATGTGAAAATAAAGGACATTTTTTGAAATGCTGAATTTGTTGGTAAATTACTCTGAAAGCTTTGGCTTACACAAGAACTATCATGATTGTTTTATTACTCAGCGCCACGTTTGCTATTCCTTTAACCCATTTGATCATAATGAGACCCACATTACAAAAGCACCATTCAGTCTGTATGGAATATATACAACCTTGTGTGTTTTTTTAATGTTACTTACTTCAAGACCACTTAGGATGAGGAGAAAGAAGATGACTTGGTTCCTGCATGTGCAAAAGTAAAGACAGATACAAGCTCTGTTAGAAGAAGAAGGGCACACTTGGAATTAATTAGTTTCTGCATTGCTTTGAGACTATTATATGCTGGGCTTGAAAGTGCTGCTGATGTCATCTGCCACGAAAGCACAGCTAGAGTACAGCATGAAGGCACCAAATCTGAGACAGAATCACACTCCTAGTATTTCAGAAACAGTCATATGCATTTTCTGGCAACTGCTGCTGTCTTACAGTTGTGAAAGTTGGTCTGGAAGCAGAGACATAGATAGCCCCCAAAGAGGGGGGAGGAATTCCCTCTCCAAATTCAGGAGGAATTCCTGACCAAAGGCCTTCAGAGCTGATGTGGCACAGCCATGCACTGACTCCCATAACCTCAGTCAAGCCATGGCCATTTGAGTTTAGCTACACTGACCTCAGCATAAACAATGATGAATACTTCTTGCATCAGAGTTACAGAGAAGTCTCCGTACCTGAGCAGTACAGAGGTCCCTATAAAGCATGTGGTGCAATAGGATGAGTAGGAAAAAAACAAGAAGGTGAGGAATGATGTTCCCTGTTTAGAGATAGGAAAGAAAGGCTTTGAAATTGTATCACTTCAAGTCTACATATTGACTTGAGCCACAAACTGTGAACTTGATCTTCAAGTAGTAGTCAAATCCCCACTTGGGCATATAAGTCCTACTCTTTCTGTTAGAGCAGATTCTAAACAAGGAGCAGAGAGAAATATCTGGTTGAAATGAGGACTAGACGTACTCTGGCTTTTCAGATGTTTTCGCGGTTTAAAACTTTGAAAAAGAGAAAAAAGCGGCAGTTTTGTGTCAGGCAGAGCTCATTATATATCAGAGTGAATAGGCTCTACATTTATTCAGGGCAAAATTACAAGTAAAAATGCAGAGCAGATTTCCACAGTGTCGCCTCACATCTTATTACACCTTGCATAAACCTTTCCTTTTTGATGTGACTGTGGGGGTTTGAGGGGGGGGAGAGGGGGTTGCTGGGTTCTTAGAGGGAGGGGNTAAACCCTGGGGGTTTTTTTGGTTTTTCTTTTTCCCTTAATAGTCCTCCCTTGCTCTTTCCCCTCCACCTTGCCCTTCAGGCTGGTTGGAAGGGAGGAGGAGGGGAGGGGGGTGCCCACTCTCTTTCTCACTCGGGGACTGCAGCAGGGGTCGCCCAGCTGTTTCCCCTGCCTTGCCCTCCGGAGCTGGTCCAGGGAGAGGCGGGGTGGGGTCACCCCAGTTGTCCCCCGCAGTTCTCTTGAGAAAAACTTACCAAAACACAGCGCAGCCCCGGCTTGGCTGTGCGGGCAGCAGCGAAGATGCGGGTTCCCCTCGCAGCGCTGCACGGCATGCACCAGCATTCCCTGGGTTCTCCTCGCGGCACTGCACGGGGCATCCGACGGCTTTCCCCAGGTGCAGCCGGGGGCCGTCAGGCGTGGCACTGCTGCAGGTTCAAGTCTCTTGCCAGCGCAGTCCCAACGCCGGGTGGCTGCTGCCCATGGGCGATTCTTGGCAGTGCCCCGGTGCCCGTGGCCACAGGGCAGTGGTGTTGGAGGTGCCCCACTGCCGTGGCCAGTGCCTGGTGGTCAGCAGTAGCTCTGCTGGCCCCAAACCACTATGAAAGTGTCCTGGTGGCTGCGCCAGGCCCTGCGCTGCCACGAGGGAGCCTGGCAAGAGAAGCCCCATGGTGCCAGCGGCCCCGGGAATGGCCCCCGCGTGGCGGTGTAGGCACGATGGCTGCTTGGGCAGCTCCAGTGGTCCCAGTCAGCCTCGGAGACCCCTTTTGAGGGTCCCCATGGTAGGTGGGTGCCTTGGAGAGGTGGCAGCTAGCCCGTGGCTGGTAAAAACCTGGCACCAGGGAACAGTCAGCTCACAATTTTGGTGGGAACTGCCATTTTGTGGAGCTGGGGATCTCGAAGGGGGAGGTGGAGCCCAGACCACTGGCCAATCTGAAGAGGCGAAGCCGGGAAGAAGACTGCGAGATTCGCGCGGGAGTTGGAGAGCTTAAAAGCCCGAAACAATGGAAGTTCCCTCTTTTTTGGCTTCCTGGAAGCTGGAGAGCAGCAGCACCGCTCCCCTTCTCCGACTCCCAGGCCTTGTGGTTTGACTCCGCCCAACCCCATCGGCATCGGAGCCAAGCCAGCACAACTGCAGGTCGAAAGCTTCCCCAAATAACATCCTGGGTTGGGGGGAGGACCTTTCACTCTGTTGTGTTTTTCAGAGACTCCAAGGGCTGGGAGTTAGCTACCACCAGAGAGAAGGAGAGAAGAGGAAGCAGCTTTCCTTTCCCACTGCTTCTCTTTGGCCAGCTTGCCTGGCCTTAGAAAAGCAGTTCCCTTATTCATTTTTTTTCTTTTCCTTTTCTCGTGGTTTTTGTTGGGTGCTTTTCTGTGTTAAGTCTGGAGTTCCCTTAAATTGTTGTCTTTCCTTTGGTTGAGCTCCAGATGAATAAGCTGTTTCCCTGTTGTTCAAAATTCTGTTCAGTCTTCTTGTCACTATTGAGCTTGCCCCTTAGTGAAAACACTGGCGCTAAACCACCACACTGCTGTTTCCTGGATCACTGTCTGTGAATCCCACCTGGACTTCTTGTAACCCCAATGCAAAAAGGGAGCTTTCGCCTGACAGTCTATTAAGGATGTAGTGATCTTTTGAGAAGTGGAGGAAATTTCCTCCTGCCTCAGCCCCTTTTCTTCCAAATCTCTAGATTCACATCCTCCATATTATAATGCAAAATGCAGTTAAATTCATGATATTGTGGATATATTTATTCATATTTATTTCTCTTTCCTCATTCCTTTGTAAAGGGCAGCATGTCATCTGCATTTACAGCTCAGTAAATGCAATATATTTCAGCTGAAATCTGGCTGCACTGTGAATTGTTTTGCTCTCTTTCCATTCCTCCACTGCTGGAAATGAATCTCTCTCCAATCCTTTTGAGGGGGGGATAAAGGGTGGAGAAAGTTAAAAAAACTGGCAAGGAAAGTGCTTATTCTAGATAAAGAGAAATAAGCTGAAGTTAAACAAGGCAGTGGCATCTCTTCAAGGATAAGTTGACACTTGCATCAATACTGGACTAGTGGAGCAGCAGCTAAAGTATGGGAAGCATAAGCTAGAAATGTTCATCAATTTGGTGACAAAAAGGGTTGACTGCTGACCAAAGGTTTGTGCACAGGTCTGTGAAATGCACACATGCCCACCTTGCACAGAAGTTGGGAGAGAGAGAGAAATACCCTAGTGTTTCGCTCAAACGGTGAAACTGTGGCTGACCTCTTGTTTGCATTCAATTAAGGTGGTGAGGCTGTGTCTGGGTGTAGTAGTGCAGTCACTTCCCTCCCTCCTTGGGAACACGGTAAAAATTACAGCTCTTACAAGGCATTTAACACAACTGCAAATGAACTAAGCACACCACTTGAAACGAAGCTGAAATGCACAAGGTTCCTTCTGAAACACAGCTTGATACTGCAGCTCAGAGCATGACTCATACACGTTTCTTCCCTATTACCGCCATTAGGGCTGTAGGACAGCTCAGTGGGCAGTAGGAGACTGAGTCACCTTCTCCCCTGTGTTTCATGAAGCATGCAGGGGAAGAAATTAAATCAGACCATGAATTCAGTGATGTTTTATTAGTGTTTTGCTTTTGGAAAGTATGCTGTGGGTTTTTGCTAGGTTTGAAGTTTTTTCCACAAGTCATCTCAACAGCTTCCTGGCTGCATACTTCAGCCAGCCTGCTCATTGCAGACATCAGCATGAACATGCATTCTGCTACCAGCTCAGGAAACATAAAGTTTTCAACAAAGATTTTAAACCTACAGCAGAAGCCAAACCAGGAAGACAGAAGTACTGGCTTAATTAAGTTGAAGCTGTTTAGAGTGATGTCAATTGACACCAGTTCTCAAGATTCATGAAGATTAACCAATCACCTGCTTTGAAATACTACATTCTTCCTGCAAGAGAATTCACCTCTGCAAGGGTTGATAGAAGAAAGTATGAAGAGTCACAAAGAATGAATGGCAGGCTGAGTTCCTTTTTGAACAACAAATGGGAAAAACCTGTAATTTGTGCAAGGCAGGATATGGTAATTAACAGGAGATCCTTAAGGTTCCATAAAGCCCAAAAAATACCAGCTGAAAATTTCAGATATAAAACTATGCTATTTTCTTCTTTGGCAACACATTATATTCTCACCAGGACAAAAAGTATCGTATATGTAAAAAGTCATGATTGATTAGCCATAATTTGCTAGAAGCTAAATGGAAACTGTATCACAGCTCTTTGTTCTTTTAGCAGATCCTTAGACTGGGACAATTTTCCTTGCTTTTAATATTTGTTCTTGGATCATGTACTCTTGTTCTGAGTGTATGATGCTTCCTTAGGCTTTCTGGGACAAATGGTACAAGAAAAGAAGGGCAAAAGAGCAGAGGATAAGCATGAGTCAAACACAAAAGCTTAGTCTAGTAGAGCTGAGTTTTGACCCATTTATCCTGTTTGAGCTATTCTGAGCAGTGAAGGGAGAATTAGAATGTTAGACATCAGAGACTGACCATCCTTCTTATTTAGGCATTCACACAGGATTTATATTTATTTAACCTTGTTTACTTAAAAAGAAAAACAAAACAGCAAGCAACACTACACAGATTTCTATGTGGACTAAGCCTATGGAAAAGAAGGGAGAAAGAATGAAAGTGGCAAATACTAGTCTTTAAGTAGATTTACTACAATAGAAAATCCTTTAATGGTCAGAGAGTAGGGATCACCAGTGAGGTCTTGAAAGGGACCGAGACTTTCACTTGCGTTGACTCTACTGCAAAAACATATTACACCTTTCAATGTTTTCTTGTCCTTTGCTGTATTTCTTCTCTTTATAACAGCTCCATTCACTCATGTTAAACTTTATGTCAGTTGTAATTTCATCTACATTCTCACAGTTATTTATTCCTGGTTGTATTTACTTTCCTTTTTCCCAGAGCTCTCAAACAAATCACTGTCTTCCATTTGCAAGAAGAACAACATACCCACAAGTCAGTATAACCATATGTAAATCTATAAGTAGACATAACTTAGAATAAATCTGGCAATTACTGAGAAGCCTGTAACAGCTGTCCCTTGAATGCCAGTCCAACAGGAAAGGACAGGTAGTTGCTTCTCTGACCCAAGTGTGACTGCCACACCACATACATTTAGGGCCAGAAGAAACAAATTTACATGGCATTACAGAATGTAGGAATGGCCCAATATGATGGATTTTTTTTTATTCTTCACTCACGGTCTTAAAATCCTGGCTGTATTCGCAAGAGCACTTCAGACATACAGTTTCACAACTATTTCAGTTCCTATATCATCATCCAAAATAAAAGTTTAACAGTTAACAAGTGAAACTGTTCAGCTATTACAAAAGCAGAAAATAAGTGGTATTGCTAATGTATGTGTTCAAGGAAATATTTTTCTATTAGCATCTGCATTTCCATCGTGCTATGACTGCATGAGTGCCTCTGGGTCATTTCCAGTAGAGGGCAGAAATCGACATGATGTTCACCAAGCACAAATTTGATATCCTTAAGTTTTGCCAGAGATGGTCAACAGAGGAGAGCTCAGACCAAGATTTTGCATCCAAAGGAAATTTGAGAAAGTTCAGTGTTGTATATGGAGCTAAATTCAGTGTTCACTGCAGTAGCAATGTTCATCCAAGCGCCTAGCAGCCTTTGGGGATATCGCAGTCTTCATTTGAACTTGATCCCTGTCATCCAAGTCTCTCTCAGTTGTATGCTTTTTTGTTTCCAGAGATGTAAAAATACATTATTTTTTAAACCACATTGTAGTTAATGTATTTTTAAGGTGTTAGACAGAATGCCACTCTATGGTCTGTACAACACACTGTGCAATGCCACTTTTGAGAAATATGGTACTTGTAGCATCTAGATCATAGTCAGCAAACCAAGAAGGATTATATTTTGGAAAACAGTTTCTGTGTAAAGCAAGTCATACAGGGGAAAAAGCATTTTTCATGCTACACACCTACCAGAAAGCGAAGTTACAATACGTATCTGAGAAATGCCAGCTTGGGAATGAGCTGTATTTCAAAACCCCTCTTTTCCTTCTCCTTTTCCCATGAGAACTTTTTCCCCATGTATCTTTGCTATCATCTCCTGCTTACTAATGGTGACCCTGTCAGCCTTGCACCAGAAAGATAAAAAAGCCCATGAGAAGGTGTTATTTTTACCTCCGAGAACTAGTGACCACCTCAGAGAGGCCCAAGAGCCTCAAAAGGTAGCAAATTCTCTCACCCTACTCTCTGAAAGGCATTTTGTCTATAATCTGATTGAAAAATATGCACAATGCATGACAATTAACTTGTATCACTTCAAAAACAGTGAGTCTGTAAGTAAACTGTATTCCTAAGGACTATCATCGTTTTCTGAATGTTCAGTTGTTGCCTTTAATGTTGTGTGTAATTTAGAGTCCCTGTGGCCCTTGGTTTTACTTTCTCTGTGACCTCAGCTTTGCAGGCTTCCTTTCACCAGACCACTCACTTGCTCAGGCTTAGCAAAATATGGGATGAAAGATGAACCTGTGCATTTGCTTTGCAGCTTCTCTTTGGTGAAGAACCTAATTTCATGTGTCTATCTGTGATAATGGAGGCTAATGAAAAAAAATCAGTAGCTGAACACTTTTAGCAGCTGAAGGAAGAAAAGACCTTCAGCTAGGACTGGGGAAAAACATAGATTAGTGTCTAAATTAACTGGAAAAGAACACTTTTCTGTTCTAGAATATACACTGAATTACTCAGATAAGATATAGAGGAAGCATCATACCTCAATAAATTTTTTTATTTCTTTATATATTATGATAGCTTTTTCCTGCTTCTTGCACACACACTTACCTACTCAGTGGATGCCAGTGGCAGCATTACCCTCACTTTTAAACAGGGAACTTTAGTTCAACAAGACACTTCAGAATGAAGACTGGGAGGGAAGTTGTTGTCTTTCTGTCATTTTTCTACAGCTAACAGCTTATTTCTGACAAGTCTGATTGTCAGTGGAGTTCAGGCTAAAGGACTGCCTCTTCTGTAATATTTTGCAGACATGTTCCTGGGGACAGCTGAAGTTTGGAAAGGTCTGTATGTGGAGAGGCAGGGAAGGCACTGCTCCCTCACACCTTCCATCTGTATCCATAGCGTTACAGTCCTGCGTGTCTGTACCCTCAAATGTTCCCAGGAAAACCACAGTCAGAGGTGAGTAAGGACAACACTTTGCCCACATTGATTAATCTGTTTTAGTCTACTGGTCTGCACAGTTGAAAGCGAGGATTCAAGGCTGCAGCTGCAAGTATTCCTGGCTTGAGAATAAGGACCACAGAAGCAACACTGATAGAGGAACTGATAGCTAATGTGACACGAGCTGTTGTGATCCCAGATACACAAAATCACCTTGTGTGGTGCAAAGATTCATGCTGCAGTGTAGCTCTGTGTGTGAGGAGTCTACAGTGGCCTTGTAATAACCATAAACAATTGCTTGGTCATACCTCATTTTGCAAATGAAAGCCATTGTTATTGTCTGATATTAGTAAGCAAATGGGATGGCAGGTGATTTACCAGATGACACTATCACATTTGGAAACTTGAAATAGCTTATGAAGTTCCCCTTCCCTGCCTGCCTGCCTGCCTGCCTGCCTGCCTGCCTGCCTGCCTGCCTGCCTGCCTGCCTGCCTTCCAACTCCACATGACTTCTGCCTCCTGCTTCTTTTGCTTCTCTGTCCCCACTAATGTGTTTTACCCACTGTCTGTGATTTCTTCTGAACACAGGTCTGAGCTCATGGCAGCATCAACTTGAGCAGGGCTATGTGGCTCTAGAAGTCTTTCAGCACAGGTTATTTAGAGGAGAACAGCCTTTATTCCGCAGTTGCAGGAGCAAGAGAGAGAACACTTTCACTGTGACTGCCCACCACCTAAGGCAATTAGTGCTGCAATAACAAGAGTTGTAAGGTTGAGCTTTTTACAGGACTGGAGTGATATTTAGTAGGGACAGGCTTGATGATAGTAACCTCAAAATAGCTGAAATCCCACAGGGATCCTCTACTGGGACAGAGGAATATCTTTACTCTCATTTACTGGCTGCAACTGGAAAGTCATACAATGTTCATTTTAGTAGCTTTCCACCATTTCAGAGACATATTTACAAGAGTATAAATTGACAAAACAGCTTTGCAGAACAGCTCATTGAAGTATCCCAGAGCATAAAAAAACCTCCAAGTGCTATAATATAGGACCTACCAAGTAACACCTGATGGAGTATATAAAAACTACAGCAGACAGGTTTCAAGCTTGTCACATGTGATTTCATGTGTGTTTTTCTTGCTATGTGAGTGCATTTGTGGATCTCCACTGAATAGCCAGTTGAAGACAACTGCTGGACTAGGCACCCACAAGTTTTTAATTTAAAAAAATCCTCACACATAAGCTTCTTCTCCTCTAATTATTTGTGGGATTCTATAACAGATTTTTATTTTATTATTTTATATTTTATTTTATTTATTTGTTTGTTTAATTATCTTTCTTAATTTTAATTATTTTTCTTGGTTTTAACAGATGTTATTGTAGGGTTGCTATGGAATTTGAACACCATTTGTTATACTGAAGAAGGCAGATGAAACAATAATCATGGTTCATATGGCCAAAGAAATTATAGGATCTGTTGAGCTATTGTAAACATGAAGGTTTCTGAATACACTAATAACAGAAGAGAAGCAGAAAGTCTATCAGTAGGATTAAGAGAAGGATCTCAGTTTAGAACAAATTAGGCTTATTGCATTAGCAGAACAACTATGGTGATGTGTCTAGAGGTCTAGAAAACCCCCAGTGACAGTTTGTAATTGGTATAGCTCATGATGTCCAGAGCAGAAAGGACACCATATGCTTCATGAGTTACTTTTGTTGGCCAGAAATGAGGCATAGAAGGGAGAGCGTCTAAGCCCTGCCAGACATTTTTCAGATTGTATTTAATTTTATATTTTTAACCAGCTGTGTTTTGTCTATGCAGCCAAAAGCTACAAAACCAACAACGATTGTTTTTAAATAATGTGTTGAAAGCACTGGTCAGGTCCCTCGTTGTAGAGGTTTCCAGTTTTTCAGTCATGGTTGTTGCATCTGACTGTGTAAATATGGTATGGCTTGCTTCTTAGGGACTAAACACTCTTTTAAAACAAAAATAAATTCTGGATGCTCCATATCTGACACTGGAGAAACCCAGAGCTTCATGGAGAAGTGAAGGCTCAGTCTAAAAGCTCTCACACTGGAGCTGGACAATATGGGACATTGTCCCTGGCTGCTATCTTCTTTGGAAAGACATTTAATTTTCTTTAAGCATTTTATTGTGAAGAATATCTTGCAATGGGAGAAAAAGAACACAGTAGTAGAAAATTTGGTTCAAAAATCCTCTCAGTAATCCAGCATTTTGTTAAAAAAAAAAAAANAAACAAGAATAAGGGGTTTTTATGGGTCTTGAATTACAAAATTCTCTTGTATCCCCAAACCAGCCTTGCCAGCACACAGTGCTTTCTTTCCTTATGCATATACCTGGAAAGAAGAGTAAAGGAAATATTTATCAACTCTTTGATAATTTTTCCAAAAAGTACCATCCTATCCCAGGCTTGAATACTGCACCAAAACTTGACCTGATGCTGTTTGTCACTGCATTCTGTTATGGTGATCCTGAGACTCCATGCAGTACCTAGAGAAGATAACATGAAGACTGTATATGGGCAAAGCACTCACTTCCATTATGGATTTGTCAGGCAGGGCACTTACCCTTATTCTTGCCTGTGCTGAAGAGGCAGTGGTACTGCTCCAGTTCATGAGGGGTTGTGAGTTGAGTGACAGTATAGGCATAAAATCACTCAGACCCTGTGGTGAGAGAAATCATAGAGCTTTAGACAGGTCAACTTAGCTGGAAATATTAGGGGAAATATGGCCTTCTGGAAACTGATACATGAATGCTACAATTTACTTAGATATGAGCAGTGTCTAGTGTCATATCTGTACCTACAAAGCAGAGAACAAAGCAACAAAATACCCTCTAATGTGTGATGTCACTCCTTAGCTCAGAGTTGTAACTCCATGGAAGGATCACTGTGAAGTTTGGTTATGCTTTTGTTTCATTTGAATGTGGAGGTTGTGAATGTACTGCCTTGTGCTCATTGGGTACCTTAGTGTGCATTCAGAAGCGTACCTTTTTTCCCAGGAAAGCTTATCTGACTTATCTGGCAGAGTTGAGGTGTCCCAGTTCACTCCCAGTAATCCCATTCAGCAGGCATCACATAAGTATGGCATTGATAACAGAGGATTTGCTTCCTGGAAGTACTGAGTTACTTTCACTTCACATTTAGTCAAATTTACCTAACTGAAATCCTACTGGAAAAGTCAACCAAATGTTAGGAGCTGTGTTAGCTTATGCTCTTTTAAAGAATTGTATGGCAAAGAACAGCTTCTCTGAGCCAAACAGTACTGAATATTGAATAGGAAAAGATAACTGAGGCTGACTAAATGCAGTTTTCTATATTGGTAATGCTTCGGTCAAGGTATTGTTGTATTTAAACAATTGAATTGCTGTGTTATCTGAGCATCAACCACTGACAAATAAACCAAAGACAAATACACTTCAAGCTTTCACCACTCAAAAGTATCAACTTTAGCCATAACAGTCCTATGCGAAAGAGATCATGAAACCAAGGCATTGTTATCCAGAAATCCAGAGAATATCTTTGCAGTGCTCACGTTAACTAGGTGCAGGGAGCTGACTGCAGAACAGGGTCATGTAGCATTTAATGAGTGGATTGCCAGAGGAAAGCACTGGCTAAAGACCAACAAAATTGTATGAAGTTGTTTCCAAAGGGTCCTTTCTCCATGCCTGGTCACAAAGCTGCAAGGCACAGTACCACCAGGGTCCCTTCTGATGACTGTGCCTGAAAGTCACTCAGAGATGTTCATTTGTTTAAGACAGTAGGTATCTAGATCTAGAAAAGAGGGAACAATTAATTACTTGCACTGGCAAAAATCTCCCTTGTAACCATGAGAAAGTGATTCAAGACACAGCCCAGCAATGTAGAATTTCATAAGAATTTAGGAGAATAAATTCACCAGATACTGAGCTGCTGAAGCAGTGGAAATGCCAAGAAGTAAGTTATAACACGAATGACCATCAGTCATGAGAACAATGCCACAAAAGTATGGCAGGTCTGGGTAAAAGTAAGGTGGTAGTAGCAATTCCCTGTAGGAATCCATGAATATGTTAACAAGAATATTTATAAAATCTGCCTTAGATATTATCTCCACAAAAGTAGTGTTTATTAATAAAACAATATATTTACAGCTTAGTGAGGTATAATCTATGCAGTGAGACTTGGTCTACAATTGGATAATGGACCTCAGATGTACTGGAATTGTATCCATGAGGTTTTCAGGGATATAATGAGAAATATTTTTCCATAGGGTATATAGATAGACCCAGGAGACTGAGGCTTGGGTAACAGAGAAATAAGAAGAGTGTGCAGCTACTGCTGAGCACAGACCAAAATTATATTGGTGAGGATTAGCACAAAACTCAAAAATTGGGGTAAATATAGATAGATCCTTCTTAGTGGGAAAAAAGAGTAACAAATTAAGTGTAGGTATTTATGATAACACAACTCAGTAATAGTGATTAGACAGTGAAAAACCTCCTGTCATTTTGAAAAATAGTCTTCCAATCTCAGGCTCACTGCATGCTCACTGATACTCCTATTTCATATCAGAAAAAGAGAAAGATACAACTGTAAATAGAATAGAAATTATTCCTCATATTTAAAAGCATCTAGAAATTTAATTACTAAGACTCATTTCCTTTTGTAAATAAAATTTTATTTCCTGGCAATTTTTTCATTAAATATCAGTATTCAATAACTGTAATCATTCTGTTGTGTTCCCCAATCGTGTTTTTCAGTAAAGATCTTTCAAAGTCAGGTTTTTAGAAAATAATCATAGAGTATTTTTTTAGGCATGCAGAATTGGGTTTATCAGTGTGAATGAAGGCATTGCTCCTTCAGGTATGGCTGGAATTAAGATTAGTTTGCAACTTGTGAAGGTCAGGGCTGTAGAGGAACACAAAGTGTGCCACTGCAAGGCAGATCCATTTTAAAATTATGAGAGCAAACACTATATTTTGACATGAAAAAATTAAAGATTTTGTATCTCTGTCCCTAGAACAAGCATAGATTTAAAAACAGAGTTTGGGAAGTAACAATGAATAATGCCAGCCAGAAGACTTCACAGAATCACAGAATCA
>VXBA01003916.1:0-35507 GCA_013399895.1 Serilophus lunatus
CATTTATTCACCATTATTGGTGAAAAACAGGGTAAAGGATGATGAGAAGGAAAAACAAGAAGATAAGCCACCTACCAACCAGCGTCTACAGCCCTGCCTGCTCGACCTGCCTGTGCGAACTGCTGTGGTAACTGCGTCAAAAATGCCTCTCTGCGACAGCCTCTCTGTGACCGTGTTTGCCCTCTCCTGTTCGCCGCGCTTCTGGGTCGCCGTGCTCCCTACAAGTCCAAAGTCTTTAAATGCAAGAGGAAAGCACCACTGAGTCAAAACCCACGCCCCTCTGCGCCAGAAGCAGGCTGGGATCTGGAGTCCAGGAATCTCAGCAGCAGCTCAAAAAGCCCCACCGAGTAAGTTTCTTCCACTAAGTTTGAATCAAAATAAATTTAAGGATCGTATTTCTGACACTGTAGGCTTTCAGACATGTGACACTGCATTACAAAAAATTTTCAAGGCATATCCATTATTTACATTCAATGATAGAACATACTTAGTAAGAGGAAGGTATGCTTAGGAATCTCAATATGCTATAACTGTCGACATCCCTCAAGGTTACAGAGTAACAGAGTATCCTCAGGACATATCCACAACCAAAAGTGAGAACAATTATTAAAATGTCACTGGCCAAAAAAACTCCAAAACTAAGCCAACAAAAAAAAAAAACAAACCCACAAACAAGAACCAAAACCAATAAAACAAAACACAAAAATAAAAAAAACCCAACGACAACAACAAAACCACCACAACCCCAAAACCCAAATCCTTCCAGCCCAGTATCCAACTTCTAAGATGTCCAACAATGTCTATGATCAGACTATGCCTTCCTAAATTGAAACTTGTTTCTACAAATTTTCAGCTACCAGTATTTAATGAATTAACAGGCCACATGATGTGTGTTGAGAATGACTAAGAATATGAAACATATTTATGGTTAATGTGAACACCTTTGCATATGACCAGAGTATTTTAATAATGCATTTTCTCAGCACCTTGAATCCTAAGATACTTAAACTTCACAAGGAAGTCAGAAATGAAGGACAAAATTTTTTGCCAGTTCTGAAAGTTTCCAATTTTATCATTATACAACCAAAGGCCAAACTCCCATCGTTTGAATTGTGTGTGTCCAAAAGTGTGTGAATCTTAGATAGCATAATACAATAATGAGTAGAAGTGCAAATGACAAAAGGGAAGTTTCTACATTAGTTCCTGGGTAGATAAGATTCTGAAGAGGAAAAGCTAAGTGTTTAGGACTGTGCAGCATATATAATCTCAAGCAATAGCCCAACTCCAAACACATTTGACATGGCCTGTTTTTTAAAGTCTTGTGATATTCTTTGAAGATCTCGTTCACTGCATGCTCCCACTCTAGCAAATTTCTCCACTAAATTCCTGCTGCAGCTGCATTTAAAATGAATATACCCTGGATTAAGTGACCCAGTGTACTCCCCTACAAACAGACCTAACATAAGCAGAAAGGACTGCCAGAGTTTCAGGTTCTCAGCAGGGGATTTTTGAAAGGCGAGTAGTGTTTGTGGTAATGAGGAGGACACCTAGAGACTCAATTCTCTCTAATTATCTTAAAATGTCCTCAGCGTAAATTGGAATACTGATGACAGAAAACTTCTAGACCACAGACCTCGTAAAATGGCATTAAGCATATGATATTCAAAGTAGAATGGGAAGCAATAGCTCCAGAGAGATCAGACAGATGAAGGGAATGGCCCTATCTCAGAAACTGATGCAGTGCAATGACCGGGAAGGCTCAAGCTGTGGAGGTGCTGACTACCAGAGTTCCACAAAGGCTGTACTTCAGCACATTCTTTCCACTACCCAGAAGTCATGGTCTTGAAAAATAGCAGCAGATTGCAACCAAGTGTCCAGAAACAGACTTTACTAACAGACTTTTCATTCAGTGTGAATTTTAGATTTTAATTCCAAATCACCTTTGGAGAAAGGGTTACACAGCAATCTTGGGCCAGCCTTTTCTTTTATATATTTGTGCAGGTCTCATAGTTAGAGCTGAGAAAGGTCAAGTTAAGAATGACATTCCGGTGCCATTTGGAATGGCTATCTTGAGGACAAGATCTTGTACAATGCATCCTAAAGGCTTCAGAGAATATGGGGCCAGGAACACTCTGGAAGCTGCCTGCAGCTTCCAGGAGTGGAAAAATACAGGCCCCCTCCACAGCAGAGGACAAAGGGATAATTGACAACAACGGCAGTCAACCAGGCAGCTGAGCCCATGTATGGTCAGAGCCAATGAGTGTGTAAGCTTTGTTTAAAGCAACCAATGATGAGATTGAGCGTGGTGTTCAAATTGCCTATATAAGACAGCTCTGAATAAAGGCCTGAACGTGGTCAACTGCAGGATTGTGTCCCTCAGATCCTTTCACACAATGAACTCGGATTACCATATCGGGGAGGAAACCGACAAGAGAATGTGCTGCATAGGCCCATAGAGCAGCAACCTGATTATTTGAAAAAATACTGCAGATGTTCTCCATCTCTTCTGACATACACAAAAAAAGCCCCAGCAATAGCTTTTTGGGGTTTCCATAGAGGAGTAAAACAAGATTTAAGAGCATAGGGACAAAATCAGAATTTGATCACTTACCCCTTACTCATAGCTTTTTATTAAAAACAAAACCAAAACCAACAAAATCAACAAAATCAGAACCAAAACGGTGTCAGCTTTTGATATTTTTTTAGTCATAGGAGTTTGCCAATAGCAAAAAGCTATCAGATTTATATCATGGGCAAGATTGTCAAGTACATATCTTGGCTTTTGGAAAACTAAGGGTTGATGATAAGCAATTGCAAAGCATTAAAGATTCTGAGGAACTTGGCAGAATTCACTAGTGAGAGAGACCTGTTTGTAAAGAGAAATGTCTTTTCCACAGTTCCTGGGGATGCATGTCAGACATAAAGACTAATTGATCTTTCAAAATTGGTTAAAGAGAGAAAATCAACCACACATGTCCATGTTTTCCTTCCATGGTGTTATGGGTTTAAGGGGGGTAGTGTTTTCTGGGGGGGTTCGGGTTTTGGGGGGAGGGTGACTTGGTGAATTCATGCTCAGAACTCAGATGAGTTTTGAGATAGGTATGTTTTATTCAGCGTGCTGGGAGGGAAGGTTACAGAATTCAAAATTCCCTCTCCCTCCCCATCCCACGGGATCAATCCATCTTAAACACCCTTTCCACAGAGGGTGTTCCCATGGCCTTTGGTTCTCCTCCCAAGATCCCTCCCCACTCTCTGCCTTCTCCCTGCCCAGACATGGACAGGGATGAAGCCAGTTCTTCCCTCTCCCTGTCCTTCATGGTTGCCTAGCAATGGAGCCTTTAGGAGACCTTGAGGATCTTAGAATGTTTGCTTAAGTGCTACCTTTTGAATATTGTAGTGTCTATTAGAGATAGAACAGTGTCTGTTTTATCTCTAATTTCACAGACACTCTACTTTTCCTTCAACCCTGCTTTCCCAAATCCTAATAACTTAAAATGATTCTTTTTAAATCCTCAACTCAAGGGTATTTGGGATTGTTTACCTGTTGCCTGTTCATAAAACCTTTTTTTTTTTTTTTCAGAAAAGCTGAAAGTCTGGAAAATCTGTGGAGATTCCCCCTTGCCTTCACTCTCTGCGCGCTGGGGCTGGGGTTGTCCCCGGGCCATGTGGGGACCGGGGGGAGGGGAGCCGCTGCTCCTTCCGGCTCTCTCCCAGGGCCGGGGGAGGGCGGGGGCTGCTCCCAGCTATCTCCCCCACAGTTTCTCCGGCCCGGGCTGGGGTTGGGGCAGGTTCTGCTCTGTTCGATCTCCCCCGTGGCTGGGTGGGGCTGGGAGCTGCCTCTGTCTGCTCCCCGGCCCCTGGAAGCAGAGTGCGACCACAGTGGCCTCCAGTAGCGGGGGAGGGAGGGCGTGCAGCTGCTCCAAAGGGAGGGTGGCAGAGCTCCCCCTGGCAGCCCCTGGTTCCCCCTCTTGGGTCCCAGGGCCTGGCAGCCATACTAACAGCAAGGAGGTTGTGCCCAGGGTTGGCGGCAGTGGCGAAGCTCGCGGCAGGCAGAACCGACGCTCTAGCACACGCAGTGCCATCATCGGGACATACTGCAATCACTGGCAGCACTCCCCTCCTGCTGGTCCTGTGGGGATGGGGACAGCTCATCCCGTAGCATGGCCGCGGAGCCATGGGCCTCTCTTCCAGGGGGTTCTCCCTGTCCCCCCACTGCCCGAGTTGTGCGGTGGGGTGGCAGCAGAGAAACGGGCGTGGAGCCGGGGGCGCAAATCTGCTTCTGCCATTTTCACCGCTTTTCCCAGTGGTTCGGGCGGTGGCGGCGGCCCCGGCTCGCAGCAGTGGAGAGATACACCAAACGGAACCGGCGTCCCAGTGTGCACGCCCGTGACTCCGGACGGAGGCGGCGGTGCTGCCAGTGGTGGGTGGCGGCAGGGCCCGGATCCCGTGTGGCACAGCGGTGGGCGGCGGGCAGCGCAGGGCGACGGCATCTGACGGGCAGCTGACAAAAGCCCCTGCCAAGAGTGGCTGCAGCCGCACAGCTCTTGCCCCGCGCTGCCGGGAGGCGTGTGGCAGTGACTGCCCCCACCAGCAGCTCCCACCGCCTGCAGCCGGTCCCCGCAAGCAGCAAGTGCCCCATGGGTGAGGCTGATGGCTCTGTGAGTGCCTCTGCGGCCAGCAGCTGGCAGCGGCTGGCAGCTCCAGGCCTTGAGAACATGGCGTTTCGGAGGGAACCGCCATTTTGCTCAGAGTGCCAGATCCCAAAAAAAGGCAAGAGCCAAGCGCCACCAGCCAACTAGAAGACAGCTTGGCCAGGAGCTGCACAAGGAGCTTCCCGGTGGGTGTCTCTGGGTGGCTGTTTTTACCATTTTTGTCTTGCAGGAGGCTTCAAGGGACGGGAGTGTACCATCTTAGAGGTGGCTTCTATTCCTTCCTCTGCTTTTCAGCCAGCCCTCTGGCTTGAGGAAGAGTTTGGGTTTTTTGTTTTGTTTTTTTGTGTGACTTTGTCGGGTGTATTTTGTTTAAAGTCTAGGGTTCCCATAAAGTTTTTTCTGGTTGAGCCTGTAGACAGTAAACTGTTACCTGCTGTTAAATTCTGTTCAATATTTTGTCATCATTGTGTGCACACCCCTAGTGAAAATAGTGGTTCAAACCACCACCCATGGCTGTTACAAAATGGAAACAGAGGCACTGTTAATGATAAGACAGCAATAACTTTGCCAGTTTAGGCAGGTTTTGATGAAAAAATACTATATATAGTGGCTTTGTCATTAGTTTTTTATTATTAATTTTGTATGTAAGTGTCTTTCCCATGAACATGTCAGAAGAGCCTGGCTTTTATGTCATTGACCAACCATTACAAAATAGTTCTGGGTTTTGTAGCTTGGTGGCCATATGTTTTCTAACACATCCTAGTAGAGTCTTGGCAAGATGACAGCTGCTTTTGCTCTCAGACAGGCTGTGTTGCTTTTCACAATTGAGATACGGTTTTCCAGATGACACAACTGAAGTCTCTCTGAGGGAATTCCCTAACAGAAAAATGTGTTGAGTGAAATAGGAAATTCTGCCAGTGGCAGAACCATCTGTTCAGGGTTCAGTCTTCATCAAAGGCAGAACTTTGTTGTAGTATTGACCACTTTTAACAGAGAGAGGGCAAATAACTTATTGCACCTTCCCAGGAGTGCAACATATTAACAGCCTTACAGAAAAAAAATCCATGGTGTGCTCCTAATGTTTTCTTCTGCATCAGGAGGAAATCTAAGTCAGGGATGTGTGTTATCTTTAGCCCATATCTAAAATTATGGCAAGTACTTGACATAGAAGTACTTATCAATTGCACAGTGAACATTTTAAGCACAGGACACATAATATTTAGTAAGAAATATTTAGCAGTGGTTAACTATGCTAGCAAAACACTGCATCCATCAAGACAGTGACAAGCCCCTTGTCTGACATTGGAGTGTATTCATAACTAAGCTTAACACCAATAGAACCAAGTATCTGTAAACCTGCTAAGGAGTAAAGGTGAAAGTTTCCCGACATGAAAATTCACTTAAAATTTACACATTTCTAAAAAATTATGATCTGTAGTTAAATTGGTTTTTTCATTCGGCTATAATTTCTAGATATTCCCCGAATTTATGAAATAGTCTCATCAGTAAGGCTAGAGAATACTAGTTGTGACTGTCATTTTATTTTTTTAATTTTTTTATCTGGTCAAGGAATTCTTCTCATACACAAAAGTAGAATACATTTCTTCTCTAACTGCAGTGTAGGACAGTGTAGGACTGGTTTGTGCGCTGCTCTGTCTGTATCTAAAATGGAGAAGGTAACTCTGAAAGACTTTGCTGTGGCAACCCATGTGAAGTTCTAATTGGGATGGATCTCTCCTGATGAATGGAGAAAAAAGATTCTGCTGTTTATATCCAAGGCAGAATTAGCAAAATCTTATTTTAGTAAAAAGGCTACAAGTGTCAAATTACTTTGATTTAATGAAAATTATTAACTGTGTGATTAAGGGTAACTGGGATTAATCCAGTATAATAATCATTATTTGCAATTCAAGGCCAGAATTTACAGACTTATCTCCAGGGTATGACACCTACAGCAGCTGTCACTCAGCGAAGAATAATCTGCTTGACTGCCATACTTTTAACTGTTCATGCAGACTCCTGACTATCCACCTTCTGCCCAAGCACTGTGGCTAGTATCTCATAGGACAAGCCTTTCCATCACACAAAGAGAACAGCTGATGGAGCACCAATCTCTCCACCTCCCAGCCTTGCTCTGCCTCTAAATGTTTGCTCAGTATCTGTGTACAGAACCCCAGCATTCATCAGGGCTGTGTTTCTCATGTGGTTGTCAAAAGCTGTCTTGATGCAGGGATGAAAAATCTCTGCTGGAGATATCAATCTCTCTCACATCCTGTACAGTAAGACAAAAAAACACTCAAACTACATCTCTTATGCTGTATTCAGCTGGAAAGAAACTAATGGAGCCATATCAGTTTATTTCAGTAGTGGATATGGCCACTCCTGAATTGTATTTAACACTTTACAAGTTACACAGTGAACAGACAATAGGTTTTAAAAATTTATTCCTCAAGGTGTTCTAAAAGCAATACTTTTCATCAAATTCTAAGCAGTAAACACTGAACTGTTTAGAATACATTCTTTCAAACATACTACAAGACAGAAATTAATTAAATGCCTTCAAAATTATTGTAAAACCAATAATAGTATTCTTATAGGCAAACAGACATAAGCATTCTTGAGAAAAACGTCGCATGTATCGTATGTATCAACTGTACAATATTGACTGCAACGCCTGTCTGGGAGCATGAAAGTTGTATTTCTAAATGGATTTGGAAGTCTTAAGTGGTTAGGAAAATCATCTCTACTGTTCAAATACATTTTCATGATGAGATATCATAGCAACAATATGCGACTTTTGTTCCATTAGTGAAAATATCACTTTTCTGGTGAATAGTTTATATTATAAATTCCTTAGATCTTAGTGTAATTTATTTTCTAAAAGAAAATTTTAACATTCATGTCTCCTAAAATGCATAAATCTCATACTGGTTTATATGATCTTCCATAAGAGAAATCTATGGTGGTGAAATATTTTGCTTTCTTTGATTTACACTGATTATTGATGTTTGTCAGCAATCAGTCTCACTGATTTTGGTGAGAATTGTACCACTGGCTTGCCTCAATCTAGCATTGAGTTTTTTGCTCTTTTACTGTAAAATGTCCAGTGCTTGCTCTGGCTCCAGCAGTGTTCTTCCTTCTCTTTTCCATACAGGTGGTGGGCCCATCAAAGAGCAGCTTCTGGAAAACAGAAGAGATGGGAACAGCTCAGCTAGAGAAGGAGTTGAACCCAACTTAATCTTATTTTTCATGCCCTTCCTTTTCCTAGGAAACATTTTCTTAAATGCAAGGGTTTTTTCTGATTAGGGAAACTGGGGAAATCCTGAAAGTAGGCGCTTAAAAAATTGAATTTACCATGCACTGAACTTCTCTCCTGGTGTTTTTCAGAGATGTGATCTGTTTCTGATAATCCTCCCCACTGTGCCTACATGAGCAGGAGGGTAGCAGATGCCAATACAATGGTTTATCGCACTCACCTATTTTGACACCTAGATACAGATAACGCTGTCTGCAGCACTATCCAGCATGTGACACTTTGAAAGAGTGGTAAACACTATAATTTGTCTCACTAGCATGTTTTTAAGCATCATCCTTAACAATGATTACTGCTTAGGGGTCTTACTTCTTTAAGCATTTGAGTTATTACTCTCAAATATTTATGCTGTGTAGCACTTGTTTACACTTCGCAAAAGAACACTTTATTTAAAAAGAAAAAAAAAGTTTTGATCACTTTTACATGTTTTGCATTCACTAGTCAAAATGCCTTTGTGAAGATCTTCAAAGAACAAATGAGAATGTGTTGCTAAACGATGCTTTATACAACAACTCCCCTGGGTTAACTGTGAATTGATCAGTGTTTTTTCCACTTTTTAACATTCAAAGTACAAAAAAAAATTCATGAGAATTAGAAGTTTGACATTTTATGGTATATGTATAATACATATGGGTTAACTAGGTAGTTCTTACTAGAGTAAGCAAGCTATTTGCTGTATGTAATCATAGTTGCTTAGGCCTCCATTGTGTTTAAGGAACTAGGACATCTCCCCCACGTGTATGCTAAGGTCTGTATTGTGTATAACCACAGATCCTTAAAGCCTCCTTTGTGTTTAAGGAATCAGAACATCTCCTCCAGGAGCATGCTGACTGTAAAGTCGATGAAGCAAACAGAAGAATAAAGTTGGCATCGAATACAAGTCTGGGTCAGGAAGGTCATCCTGAGGAAGATGTCTTACTTCAACCTCAGAAGACCACCAGCTGACCACCAGAGTGTGGACCCTGCGCAGACCTTGGGCAGACTTTGGGGCGGAGTTGGGGCAAACTCTGGGGAGAGATGGGAAGGAGACTAATTAATTTTGTAACATTTAAAGGGTTGCTTAAGCAGCAGCTTGTGGGCACGTTAGGAGGAAAAATCCCCTGTGTCCTGTGACATTGCTAATAAAACATACCTGCTTCAATACTCTTTGGAGTTTTGAGGTCTGATCCATAAATCACACTCTAAAATCTCGTTCTTTTATTCTGCACAAATTTTCTGGTTGCTCTCACCTACTTAGTAAAAGAATAACTACAGAGGAAAAATGTATTTCCTAAACTTAATTCCCAGGAATATACAGTGTATTTTTTTAATTCTGTACTGTGGCTATTCCATAGAATTGCAGACTATGAATACTATTTAAATTCAAAATAGATGCTTAAAATTAGATTAAAATGTTTATTAATACCCTGTGTTGATCATTCTAAAGACAATTTTCACTGATTTCTACATAAAGCAGCTTATTTTTCTCAGTGCGTTTCTAATTTTGCCATTATCTCTTTTATGTATTACTAAATGAGACCTTAAACATGAGGAAATGAGTTAAAATTTTAATGATTTTACTCCACTGTCTTAGTACTAGATGTTATTAAATCCTTGTTGCAAGACCAGGGGAACAAAGTTTATTAAATATTGTGTTATTTATCTTCCCTCTTTCTTATGTTAAGGCACTGACTTTATTTTGCTAGTACTTCATGGTATTGCTGTAGAAGCCTAGTTTACGTAAGTAATATTGTTATGGATCCACACAGGAGCTTTTATCCCAAACAGAGTGCTATAAGATCAGTAAACTGATTTGTTTCAAAAACTGCTTCTAAAAGCTGACCTTGATACCACCTTTGCAAAAGGACTGGTATGTGTTTTGTTGCCTAATGGATTTAGAATAAAAATTTAAATAATTAAAAATGTTGTAGAAACTGGCAGATACATGATTTACAGATCTGGTTACTCAGAATGACACAGGGAGAATGTAACATCATAGATGGTCATCATTGAAGACAAAGGTATACTCAAAACAATCAAAATTAGTTTCTAATGTGCTTGACTGTCTACCACTAATCTGAAGAGCTTTCAAATTAGATACAAAAGTTGTAGGAATAAAGTGTATCACATCATCTATTCTGATAAGTAGAACCAAAGATAAATAGAGATGCATTTACTTACTCAGGGCATCTGTGGGACAATCAAGAACTGTACAAAATCTCTGCAGTTCTACCCAAAAACCTTAAGCATAAACTACCATGTTTTTCCTTCTTGTTTACACATCCATTTGTTTGTACAAAAAAATCTCAACATTTTAATCCTGAGTGTTTCTAAGCATATAATATTACTTTGATTCAGCTGCTATAAATGTCCTATTTATGGAGATTTTAGAGGATTATAGGGTCCCCCTAGGAAAAAATGAGTAAGATTTAACAAACATAATACAGAGAACTTGGAATTAAAGAGCTTCTTAGTATTCCTTTAAAGTATTCCTTTGTAAAATCAGAAAGTATAAAGCACTAAAACACTAGCCCATGAAAAACGATTGACCTCTTCAAAGCCATGGATAACATATATGTTAGTATAGAATATAAAATGTATGAAATGTATAAATAATAAGAAGCAACTTATTAAAACCTGAGTTGGTAGGAAATGGGCTGAAGGGAACATCCAGTAATCCTCTGTTATGCAAGAGAAGCCAGATTTAACATGTAGTACAGCCATTCTTCCTTATTATTTCTGTTTAACAAACTGGGATTATTAAATCAAATTTGTTCTTTAATCTACAAAGTCTAATTCGTTTAACATAATTAGTTTACAAATGTATATAAGAAAACCTTCAAACCTGAAACATTAAATTGGCGTTCCTATGCATTCTAAGGAGTTCTGCATCAACAGACAGAAGAAAGTTTCAATGTATGCTTGAAGTCTTGGAAAGTGCCACTCACATGAGGAAAATACACTCTTCTTGCTGAAATACAAACATACATAAGTATATATAGGACATATATAAGAATATACTTTCTTGTGACTTAAATAGGTAAAACTTAAAGAGTCAGACTATACATACAACATATTATCTAAATAAGCCAAGTATTTTAAAGTATCTGAAGATATACATAATTCCCCATAGGAAAAGATCTGTATCAAGACATTTGCAAATGCACATGGATGGCAAATATTTACATAGGCAGTGACAGATCAATATCAGTTTTTGACCTTAAGCTAACATAAACAGTATTTTAAAAAATATTTTAAGAAGTCAAAACATTCACATGTAATATATTTACAAGTATTAGGACTTAAGGAAAAAGATTTTGATACAGAATATTTTCAACTTTTTCCTCTGTCCTCTGGTACCACAGTCTGCTGTCCTATCTGTTGTGCCAGAACAACTGGATGTCTTATAGTCTGTCAAAGGAAAAACACAACCTGTATTGACTCACCAGACAATAACCTGTTGTGGATCTGTATCTCCCACTCCTATAACAGGCACTCCTCTAGCAGGCATTGCCATGGTACACAGCTGTGGCAGAAGGAAGTACAGCTGCTTCAATACAAGTTGTTTCCTTCATGATCCACAGATTCTGGTGTCCTAGGCTTGTATTTCACATACAAAAAGGTGATGATGTGTAGTGACTGCATCTTTGCTCTGCTTAGTCCAACTCAATCAGCTGCTGAATGTGGTGTTATATACCACTTCACTGCTATATGGGCCTCTGATGCTTTAAGGGTGTCATCTCTGTCTAAAGTTACAGTTGAGCTATACCCAACAGGATTGCTAAGGACTGAAAAGGATGTGCAATATACAATAATCTCTTTGGTATCCATACAACCTGAAAATCTTTTAACTTCTATCCTGATTTTCATGTGAGGTTTGCTATGATCTGGAACGTTGGTCTGTAAAATCATTGGTGCAGTATCATACTTGCTGCATACCCTTTCAATTTTTCTAAAACAGTTAGTTAGATTGCACCCTGAAACAGAGGAGTTTGTTCCCATTTGCCAGCCCAGCTGTTATTCTGGAATACTCTGCTTTTACTATGGAGGACATTATGAAGTTTGATTCTCTGTCACACACACACTCTAACCATTCTGCAGACAACATAGAGATAACATAAAAGATTTAGAAATCCCAAGATCTGTTTTAAGTTTGAGCACTAGAAATTAAATCCCACAGTGCAACTGAGCTAAATGAACCACCCAAAAGGTCATCACTGAAAGGGGTTATCTGTTGTTCTTTTGCTCTCTGACATGAAGAAACGATTAAATAAAACGATTAGATAATTTTATTTATTTGCAGATAACACATTATAATGTTCAAAGAATCTCCAAGCAAGATTCGTGATAGAAGACTACTAGATAATGCCAAGCTTGAATACCTCACTGCAACTTTGCCTGCTGATCAGAAAGCTTTGCATATGGGAATGGAGGGACACCATCAATATCATTTGCCATAGAAAATAAAGGTTTCTATATAAAGATCTGTAAAGTCTAGAACTGAATTTTAGCATATTGCTTAGATGCATGGAGTGAGCTTGATCCTGCTTAAAAACTATTGATTATTTCTATCAAAGAAAACAGACAGGAAAATACACAACCACTTACATTCATGGGGTACAAATACAATACCTGAAACTTAATATATTATTCTCCTCAGATTTTCAGACAACTGAAAAATTTTCATCCTTTCCTTGAAATATATGTCCCTGATTCTGGATATTTGTCATCATCTTGTGAAAAAACAACTTCAAGACTTTACAAAGGCATCTCTCACCCTAATTATCAGTACCTTGCCCTGCTGAGGTAGTTTCAGATACAGTTTTACAGATTTCTACTGGACATTAAAATGCACAAAGAATCATTATCCTATGTTTTCTAATATTTTGAATATTCTCTTTTATTGAATCTAGGAGAGATTTTTTTCATGTCATGTACACACAAGTGTAAGTGCTTTAATATCATAATCAATTCCTTTCAGTTGTTAAAAATCCAGTACTAATACTACTAGAAAAATATCTATGTCAAGCAGTAAAAATGATGTAAATATTGAATATTTGACATCATACATAAGGAATGCATACCTGATTGAAATACAGTCATTGCTGCAACTGCATATGTATGCTTTATGACCTTTATTTGCCTCATTACCTGTGTGAACAAACTAGTTTTGGTCATCCACTTGTACATGTGCCCTAGATAAACAGAACCTGTGCATAGGCAAAACAAACACTTTTTTCACTTTATGATCTTCAGTGTGATCATCCACATTCTTGAACTATTTTTATGTTAATGTCTGATAATTATTGCAAGAGTTTCAAATTCTGTATAGAAATGCTAGTTTCTTAGTAAGAGATAAACTTCCTAGGCATGTAAACCTTCTAAAACTAATCTGTATCAGCACTGCTTAATTACATATATGTACACAAAGAGACTCTCACAATGACATCAAGAAGTATTTTCATTTAGCTTGTCAAAATAAGAATGGGAACAAGGGAACATGAAAAATGAAGATGGGTATTACTGTGTACTCTGGCTTTTATCTCAGAAGGGAAATATCTGTGATACAGTAAACACAAGTATCCGTGGTATCTTTACAGAAGGTTAATAAAGAAGTGAATATCAGAAGGCTAAAGAAATGTTTTATCTCCTAATTTGATAGAATTAAACTGTTTTCAAGATACTGCTAGAAGCAGAATGAATAACCATGCAGATGCTTTGCAGTGTTTGCCTTCAAGGGTTAGTACATTTGCTTCTGAAAATTTAATTCTGTGTTACATGGTAGATTCACTTTTTCTCACATTTTTTGGGGTGGATGGCCACACAAAGAGCTGTGGCCCATAACTTAATGTCTAAATGAAGACCAGTGACAAGTGTCCTTCAGGGCTCAGTTCTGGGACTGGCACTGTATAACATCTTTGTTGGTGTTAGGGTTTGGGTTTGGGGGTGGTGTTTCGGGTGGGGGGGGGTCTNGAAAATCTGTGGAGCTCGCTCCCCGCTTTTGTTCTCCATGCTCCAGGTTGGAGCCGGGGGACAGAGGCGGTGGCGGAGCTCACAACAAACGGAACAAGTGCTCCGTGGTTGCAGGCAGCGTTCCTCCCCACCCCGATCCCGCGGGGATGGGGACGGGGACGGCGATGGCTCGTCCTGCGGCATGGCCGCGGCGCCGGGGGGAGGGAGCCGTGGTGGTCCTCTCCTCCAGGGGGTTCTCCCTGTCCCTCCCGCTGCCCGGGTTGCACGGGGGAGCTCTCGGTGGCAGCAGCGGGCAGAACGTGGTGGTGGGCGGACCCACACTGTGAGTGCTGCTGCTGGACCCTGGCATGCCTGCAGGCAGCGGCAGGGACACAGCCGCCTGGCGGGGCGACGCGGGAGGTGTGATCCCAGCGGCAGCAGCTCCCAGCTTGTGGGCAGAGACGCGCTGTGAATGCCGGTGCCGGACCCCGGCATGGCCGTGGTCAGCGGCTGGGCTGCGGCAGGCACTGCTGGCCCCGCGCTGCCATGGGGGAGTGCAGGTCTGGGTGGTTTCCATGCAGTTCCAGTCCCCGTTACCTGCAGCGTGCCCTGGCAGCAGCAGGGCCGGCTGGCAGAAGTTGTGTGCCATGGCACGGACTGCCCACTAGCCCTTCCTTGCTGATGGTGCCCCGGCAGGGTCCGTGTGGATCCTAGTTGTAGTGGGCGGCTGGCAGGAGCCCAGCAGGGGTCCCGCAGCCCCGCTTAAGGTGGCTGGAGCAGGCAGCCGCCCAACAGCCACTCTGGGTGGCCATGAGCAGTCCCACTGGCCCCGAGATCCCTCCTGGGGGGTCCCCGCAGGTGGTGGATGTGCTGTGGCCAGTTCCCACGGACAGCAAGTGCCACGGGGACAGCGGCTAATGGTGCCTCTGGGTCCCGGCCGCATGCACTTCGGCGGGAACCACCACTTTGCTCAGAGTGCCACAACCCGAAGAAAGGTGGAGCCCAAGCGCCACCAGCCAATCAGAAGATGGCTTGGCCAGGAAGAAGACACCCATTCCTGGGACTTCGAGGGCACAAAAAGCCCGAACACGGAAGTCCTCGCTGCCTCTGGCTTCTGCTCCAGCTGGGAGCAGTACGGCCCCTCTCCTCTCGGGTCCCAGACTCCGTGGCCTGCTTCCACCCATCTCCATCGGCACAGGGAGCAGCATGGGGCCATCAGAACCAAGCCAACCAAACAGCAAGTGATAGCTTCCCCGTGGGTTTTTCCCTGGGGGGAGGTGCTTTTCACCATATTTGTATTTTTCAGGGACTTCAAGGGCCGGGAGTATACCAGCACAGATGGAGAGAGGCGGCTTCCCTTTTCTTTCCCCTGCTTTTCTCGGCCAGCCACCTGGCCTTTGAGAAACAATTTGTTTTTTTTGTTTTGTTTTTTTGGTGTGACTTTGTCAGGTTTTATTTTTGTGTATTTTGTTTAAGTCTGGATGTTCCCATAAAGTACAGCCCCTAGGCAATAAACTGTTACCTGCTGTTAAATTCTGTTCAGACTTTTCATCATCATTGTGTGCACGCCACAGTTGGTGACATGAATACTGGGATTGAGTGCACCCTCTGCAAGTTCACACTGACCACACCAAACTGTGTGGTCCTCTTGTCATGGTGGAGGGAAGATATCCCATTTAAGAGGGGCCTGGACAGGCTTTTGATTTGGGCCAAAGTAAACCTCATGAAGTTCTACAAAGTCAAGTGTGAGGTCCTGCATCTGTGTTGGGGCGATCCCAAGCAAAAAAATCAGGCTGGGTGGAGAATGCATTGAAAGCAAACCCGAGGTGAAGGACATGGGAGTGTTGGTGGATAAGAGCATTGACCTGACTTGTCGATGTGTAATTGCAGCCCACAGTACACCAACTGCATCCTGGGCTGCATCCAGTGTTGCCAGCTGGTCAAGGAAGGTGATTCTGCCCCTCTACTCTGCTCTTGTGAGACCCTACCTGGATTGTAGAGCCTTTGACATAGGAAGGATGTGGACTGGTTGGAGCATAAGAGGTCCAAGACCTCCGTAAGAGATCCACTAAGATAATCAGGGGGATGGAACACCTCTCCTATGAACACAGGCTGAGAGAGTTGGGTTTGTTCAGTCTGAAGAAGAGAAGGCTCCAGGAGACCTTAGAGCACCTTCCAGTACCTGGAGAGGGCCAACAAGAGTGCTGGAGAGGGACTTTTTATAAGGCCATGTATTGACAGGATAAGGGGTGATGGCTTTCAACTGAAACAGGGTCATTTTAGATGAGATGTTAGGAGGAAAGCCTTACTGTGAGGGTGACAAGGCAAAGGCACAGGTTTCCCTGTGGATGCTCCCTCCCTACAGATGTTTAAGGCCGGGTTGGATGGCACTCTAAGCAACCTGCTTTAATAAGAGGTGTCTTTGACCATGGTGGAAGAAGCTGGAAACTGATGATCTTTATGGTCTCTTCCAACACAAATCTTTCTGTGATTATAGGATTGTTATGTTGATGTCCAAACAAAATCAGCCATCTGTAAACAAGCATTTACAATCTGATGTCAAAGCACAAATCTTTTGCAACACATATTTGGCGACAGTTTGCAGATCAAAAAGGATTGTGCTTAGGATGGATGCTTGGAAAAAAGAGTTCAGAACAGTATACCCAGTTTTGGTTTGTACCTCTTAGTATATGGGGAAGGTACCTATTCAATATATGTAAGACTGGACAGAAATAGAAATTTAAGTGTCATATTTTGGTATCTATCTTTTAAAGTATTTGTTGTATGGAAAAAAAATTCAGTTTAATGGAATACAGACACATTACAGAACTTTTGATAAATATGAGATTATATTAAAAAAGGTATAAACAACAACAAAGTAGATTTAAAGAAAGCACTTTCATATTTCAACAAAAATACAGGAGACATTTGAATAAAAACTGTGCCTCATCATTACATCTATTTTTATCTGTTACAGTATACACAGTTATTTCAGCTCCCTTACCATTAGTATTATACATGGAAGCTATGATTCCAGCAGAATTTTGGGCAGTAATGACGCAGTCTAGAGCAACCTGAATTTAGCATCAGTGTTGACAGGTATAAAGACTATGATAATTGGGGTGAGTAATACATCACCAGCTCCAGACCAGAATGTAAGAGAGGTGTTGGTAAGAGTGAAAAACTATAATAACCTTGTAGAAGTGACTACAGTATTGTGAGTGTCTCCTTCAGTAACCTCTGGTGCCTGAAAGAAGTTGTCTTAATCTCTTCAGTGATTCCTTCAATACATGGAATGGATACCTGGTTAGCCATGGGTGAAAAACTTCAGGCATACAAATAAGCAGACAGTATTTCTTTGCAAATGTGACAAAGGTATGAAGTCAAGCAATTGTGGGTTGCTTCTGCTGCAGAGGGTGAGAGCATACAGCAGCTTTCTGCTTTGCAAAGGCATGAAGATTCTCTATATGGTGGCTCTTTCTGTAAAACTAAGAAGGAGATAATCAGCTGGGAAATGGGTAAAACACTCCGTAGACAAGATCATGGTAGAGTTCAAAGAGCACAGCAGTATAAATTGTGAGCTGTGAAAGCTTATTTTAAGAAAGAAAAAACATTGCATTTGGTGATAGAATATAAAAATTGGAAATTTGTTTTTCATTTTGAAAAAAGGAAGCATGGGATAAAATATGATGAAATGTTCTCTGTCAATATGAGAAATTTAACCTTTTTTGTATACTTAGATAGGATACTTCAAGAAGATTACTTATGAGTTGATAGGTAGCATGTAAGAGTCTTTAACTGTTCTATGTATGAGGACTATATGTCTATGTTGAGTGGATTTTTTAAGCTACAAAGTTCTTCATCTTTCTGAGAAAAAGAGTTTAAAATATAAAAAAACTTTGAGTGATATTAAGATTATTTCAAAGACACACAATCTTTGCTCAATAATATATGAGTCCGAGATCAGCAGTGATCATGAACCCCAGACTTCACATCTTTCATTTCACTGGGTGCTTCAGTTTTAGGGAGTATGTGGAATTCATATTTTAGCCTTCAGAAAGTATGGTGCCTTTCTGTTAGCCTGCTATCTTGAGTCTTCCCTAGTCAATGGAGTGAGAGAGGCACTTCACTAAGGTCATAATAAAACAGGAAGAATATCTAAAACAGATGGAATGAACATGTTAAACAGATGGAATATGCTGTGTCTGCATAGTACCTTCTTCATCTTCCTCTCCTTGCTTTCATAATAGATACTAGAGGCACAGCTCAGTGAAGCTCAACTGTCTGTCATAATTAAGTGAAATACTCTTGCCTGTCAGCAACTAAACTCACACTACTTCTAGTTTGCCATGACAAGCCACGTTTAGAAAACGAAAAGACTTGGCTTCTGAAAGTGCTTTATAGATTCAACTGGCAGCCAGTTGGTCATGCAAATTCTGGGTCAGGTTACATAACTTGTCATCTGTAGAGCTCTTCTTTTGCAAGAAACGCCAGAAGCAGACAGCCACGACACCACAGTGCAAATGCTGTACTTTCTACCTAAGTTAGGGCATCCCATAGCATCTTTCTGCCTTGACAATAAAGGTTACAGCAAAGTATCACCATCATTAAATTCACACCAGATGTTCCAAACAAGAAATGCAAATATTCTCCTCTCCTTTCACACTTAAAATAAAATGTAGGATATCATTCTGTGGAATAGTTTTCATGCAATTTTAAAAATATGACCAAAGCATAGATCACACTTTGTTCCCTAAGGCAGAAAGAGTCGTATCTGATGATCTCTTTATGCACTTTGGCTGAAAATAGTAGTGCTCAGAAAAATTCCTTTGAAATGGCACTACCTTTATTCTTGAAAAAGCTGAAGCTATCAGTTCAGCACTAGAAAAATTGCTTAAATGGGCCATCAAACTCTAGAACTCTTCAATCTCTACCAGAATGCTAATCACTTTGATGGGATTTTGAAGTTTTTGAGTTTTAATAATTTTTTTCTCACAATTTCTAATCATAAGTGTTGTAAATTTTCTCTACATATATATAATGTTTTTTTAAAAAGAAATAGATTCTTCAAGATTTTTTTCCCAAGTGGAGTGGTTGAAAATGAACATGCAAGGATGCATTAAATTATAGCAGCAACTTTCTCAAGAAAATATTTTAAAAATCTAAAAAGAAAAAAGATTTTGCTCCTAGTTTCTGAAATCTTTTCTGTATAGTGAGATAAGCAATGGGGAATGTTTTGAAAACAGGATTTAAGCTGAAACCAAAGCCTCTTTAGTATCTATTTATTGTCTTAAAACACATAGTTTGACAAGTTTTCATTGCATCACTGCAGAAATATAATTTTGTAACTATGAGAATTAATAAGAGAGAAATTCGTGTTTGAGATGAAGCTAAATAAAATTACACTGCTTACCTTACAGATAAGCTCCTGATGACTTCAGTAGAAAAGAGTATAAATACTGACTTACTGCATTAACAGTAAGATTAACAGTATTCTTATTAAAAACTTTCAACAGTAAGGATGAAAAGAGACTAACTATGGAAGCATATATATCCATGTGTCCACTCACAATCTATGATCTTATACTTCAAATATGTACTTATTTATTGAACTGCTTGAAGACATAGAGATGACTTTTTCTTTATGTGTTTTCTTCCTTTGTGTTGCATTTTATAAGCTAGGTTTAAATAGTAACAAACTTTGTGTAGACATTTCTGCTCAATCATAATTAATACAAATGATGGAGAGGCTTAATAATAGCAAAATAAATACTGTACTTATTCTTCTAAACTAGTCACTATATAAAATCTGCAGAAAATTCTATTTCAGTTGTCAAACATTGCTTAAAAATTATACTAAATACATAAGGCAGGCAGAATACCTGTTTTAATGACTGTCTCTTCCTATGTGCTTCAGTACTTTCAGACATACCTGGCTAACAGCATGAAAAAACCCAAAGGCCAAAAATTAATTTTCTCTGTGTTTCACCAAAGTTATTTTCTTCAAAAAATATAGCTGTCATGTCTGTCAATGCTGATTTTATGTCTGCATGAAGTCTTTTTGCAGGTCCATTGTCTGTCTGAATTAAAAGAAAAAACACTAACTATATATTTAAATTTTCTTTCCATTTTTTACTGTGATGTTAACAGATGGGCTTTAGCAATATGGAAACTGAATTTCCATGTTATGAATGGAATAGACTTATTTATGATAGGTTTTAGTTTTACTCAGATGAGCATGCTGATTATATAACAAGTGGCAGTAAATTTTTGTGAAATTGGAATGTGGAAAAGAAGAGATTTAGAGCAGAAAAAGATGTAAAATAAATGGCCTTGCAGAGATGGACATAACCATGCAATAAATTAGCAAAGCATTTACTGAGTGCATCCTATTGTAGTTTAATGCCTTTGTTTGTCTATTGTAATATCCCATTTTCAAGCAGCAGTTGGCAGAAACAATGGCTGGGTAGGAGACCCAGTATCTTGATTAAAAAGATAAGAGTAAGCAAGTTTGGTAAATATGAAGAGAGAGCATAAAATCAAAGAGATCATATAATGTTTGTTCCTTTTAACTTCTACATAGCCTTGATTTGTGCCATATATTTTCCTAAAATAGGGGTATTTTCCTTTTAGATTTCATATAGTGGTTGTAAGTAGGCATTTTTCTCTGGAGACTCATCCAATTGCTTTTTGAAACTATGTAAGCTTTCAGTCTTTGATTTGTTTTCAGCTAGAGCTTCATGAAACAGTTTGCTGAGTAAGGTCTTAATTTGATGCTCATATTCCTTTCTGTGTTTTGGCAGAAAAGTATTCTTCATTTAATCTGTTCTGTTATTTCTCTTCTAAACTGTCTTGAATTCCTCAACACAAAGCTGAATGAAGGTTTGTAGTCTATTTAATTGCTCCTCACAAAAAAAAAAAAGTTGTTTTACATTGATGATGATGCTTGTTCCTCCCTTCCAAACCTTTTCTAATGATGCAGCTTTTGACAGGGCAGGACCAGAACAGCACACAGAACCTGAATGTGGGATTGATACGGATTTATACAGAGTCATGATACAGATCTCTACTTTCCGAAAATTTTCAATTTTCATTTTTTCCATTTCCTGACTGCTGCTCCTAGGTCTTCACAGAACTGTGTGTCAAAATTTCTCAGATTGCTGTATAGGTAGATTTAGGATTTTTCCACATGTGTTGTTTTAAGTTTGCCACTTTATTGCCAATTTTACTGCATGAGATTCTTCAATAGTTCTTCAAGTTGCTTTTGTTTTTACTTCTTTGTGTATCTTCAATAATACCACCTCATTGCTCGTTCCCTTTTACAGGGCAGTTACAAACGTAATGAACAGAAGGGATCTCAACAAAGAGATTGATGGGATTTTACTAATTACTTGCATCCCTATAAATACTATTTACTTCTGTCCTTGGTTTCTGTTTTTAGTCAAGTACAGACATTCCTTCTTATTCAATGATAGATTATTTGCTTTACTACTCTTTAATTGGAGACTTTGCTGAATATTTTGAATGTCAAGAATACTATCATCCTACTGGTTTGCACCTTTAACTCTTTGAAAGACCTGCAATCGTGAGGCCTGACTTCACTTTACAAAAGGGAATTCCCATACACCATGCATAAATTACATTATGTGTTCTGTGGCACATCCAGTTCAACTCTCTACTGTTGAGTATAGTCAATGAAATGTAATAAAGAGAATAAGAAAGAAAAAGTTAGGAAGTGTATGACTTTCAATAGGCAAAAGACCCATCTATAAAATAAAGAGCATTATGAATAACATTCCATTCCCAAAAGGGATTTAAATACATTCTTAAACTAACTGCTAAACTGAACATACCATTTAATCATGTCTAGCAATAGGTACCTAAGTTCCACCCACATCTAATCTGAGTATACTGTCCACAACTCAGGCTGGCAAATGGAAAGCAGCTTGAAATCATGTACGGCTTATAGGATACCTTATCTTGGAAAAATACTAATTGTGGCCATACACATCGATTTTACTCAAATCTAAACTCTTGAAAACTATCTTTCTCCCTTGACTACAAATATCACCACAAACCTCAGCTATCTAGTTTCTGACAATTGTCTTTAACTCAAGCCAACTTCAGGGTATCTTAACTCAATCCAGCAGCCTCCCAGGGGCAGAGTTCTATTCCATATCTCTAACTTCTCTTCACCATAGGGTTTCAATGCACAGCATAAAGCTAGACAGGACTTCGTCAGAGGCTCAGGATGACCTCAAGAAACATTGATGTAAGTTTTGTGGAGAGTCTGATTAATCTGTATCAGAAAAAAACTTCTCCAGATTATTGTTCTTTCCAAAGGTCTTAGCAGTTTTACTAAATATTTGAATGAAGAACAGATAAGTTTTAGATAAGTTATCTAAGTAGTAACTTAATTATAACCACATCCTGGAGTCATTCACAAGACTGTCTGAAACCATTTTTCTTACTTGATTTCATATGCTAGGTCACAGTTCAAACTACAGATATCATAGCTCCTCAGTTCTCCCTAGCCATGTGCATGTTTTTTCTCTAGAAGTAGCAGTGTATTAGATGCCAAACTCATACAAAATCATTAGGGAGGTAAGGTGACAAGAAAATTACATTGCTTTAAAAAGGAGACAACTTCAAGTTTACATATTCTTATTTTTATTTTGATGTTGATAAATCATTGCCCCACTAGCCAGAAAAAAAAAAAAGTGAAATATTAAGGAAAACAGGAGCAGAAGAACCTGGCCCTTTCTGGAAAGTTCTTATGTGACCTTGAAGAAAGTTGATTTAGACACATATTGCTTGATACTTAGCTTACATTTACCCATTTTGCAGTACAAATTACCTGATTTCAAAAGGTGATTAATAATAATCAGGAATGGCAAGAGCTGGCATGAGGAACTTGCAGAACTTCTGTCAGTGAAGTTTGCTAATAACAGCTTGAGCAGATGCCTGTAGGGAGAGATCTAGGCATCTTGAGTCCAGCTTTGGAACAGGAATGGACGCTCTAAGTCCAAGAGCATTTTCTGAGATTTCTTTAACATCTTTACCTTAAAAAGTAATTTACATATATCTATAACTGTCTATCTATCTGCTTTGAAAGGGAAGGAATTTCTATTTGTCTCCTAAAGTAAGACTCAATACAAATTCTGCACTTGGAGTACAGCATGAATATTTTTATAACTTAAATGATTTAATTAGTTTCTCATTATACACTTACAAATAGAATGAATGCTTATGCGAGGTATAGAACAAAGAAGCTTGGCCTACATTTTAAAGTGAATTCATAAGAACCATACTAATCCTATCTTTTGGGAAATACTTCAAATATTTTTTCCCCAAATAGCTTCTAAGAGTGGAAATTTTAGTGCAATTTAATAAGACACTATTTTAGGGACTTTTAAGTAAGGGTAACAAAAAAATGCTATTTTCTTAAAAGAGGTATTAAACTAACCTGCTAAAAATACTTCAAAGGAAAACTGATACACAGGATCTGTCTCTGGCAGACTTGCAATTACAAAATGCATGACAGATCCTTGAGTGGTGACAACCCAGTGTTTCTCATGAGCAGCACTTATTTTCTGTTACATTCCTTCTGCCACTTGCAGCCTTGCAGTAATTGCCTCTGATGTAACGTAAAAGAAGTACATTTTTTCACAGTGTTTTTTCAGATTTTCTGTAACTGGGAACTGAACACTAGAGAAAGCTTTCTCCTCTCGAGGCTGAAGTGGTTGCAGGGGCAGCTTGTCAAGGAATATCTGGTTTGTAAGTGTTAACTCATGCTGAAGGAGACCTGACTCCACATTAAATTCTCTCTCCTTCCTCTGTCCACAGGCAGAAACTCAAGATGAAGGGGTATTTCTCTCTTGGGTATCACATATTTCTACTACAAAATAACAAAGCAAACTTACAACTAAGAGGACTCGGTAGCATTTTGTGGCTTCAGAGCTGCAGAAGTTAATATGAAGGAAAGGGAGTAGTTAGTATTTATTCCATAGACGCAGATCACAAAAACAGCAGATCACAGCAGACCTTCAAGGTTGCTCTTCTGATCAAAAATTCTGATGAGAAGACAGAAGTATATCATATATGCAGAAGATCTTAAAAGTAATCAGTTAATGGCTCTTACTCAAGAAAAATAACTTGGTAGATGATGTCAGTCACTCTTTTGTCATCAAATAATGCTGTAGCCACATGGTAGAAGGCCACCTGTTTTGTCAGGCATTATCTCCCACAGTGAAGCTACATCAGCCATCACCAATTACCTCATTACTTTTCTTGTGCGTTTGCCTAGTTTCTGGGAGCATCTGATCCACGATCTGTCCAGAAATAGAGGTAAGACTGCCTGGCCTGTTGTTCCTCATTTATTTCTTATATACCTTTCCTAAAATGAGGGTTATGTTTTCTCTTTTCCAGTCAATTGAAATGTCACCAGACTGTCATGATTTCTCAAATATGGTAGATAGTGGCTTAGTTACTTCCTCTCCCAGTTCCTTCAGGACCAATGGATGTATCTCATCAGGTCCCCTGGACCTGTGCACCTTCAGGTACCTCGGACGGTCTCAAAACTGATCTTCTGCAGTGGGTGGTTCTTCATTCTGTCTTTGACTTCTGCAACTTGTGCAACTTGGGCAGTGTGGTTGGAACACTTGCTGGTGAAGGCTGGAGCCTTGAGTATCAACCAGCTTTTTTTGGCCTCTCTTCCCTCCAGGGAACCCATGGTTCTCAATGAAGCAGACCCCTGAAGAAGCCAAAGTCTGCTGTCCTGAAGCCCAGGGTAGTGAGCTTGCTGTGCACCTTCTAGCTGCCTGAAGGCTCTTGTACTCCACAATTTTAGGGTCACTGAAGTTCAGGCTGTTCTTGGGCTTCACATTCGTTTCCAGGCCCTCCTTGTTGATGAGAACAAGATCTAGTATAGCACTTCTCCTCACTGACCTCTTTTTCACTTGGAGAAGGAAATAATCATCAATGTGTTCCAGGAACCTCCCAGACTGCTTATGGCCTGCTGTATTGTCCCTCCAACAGCTATCAGAATGGTTCGAGTTCCCCACAAGGACCAGGGCTTGTGAACATGAGGTTGCTCCTATCTATAGCGGGACTCATCTGCTTGGTCTTCCTGGTCAGGCAGCCTGTAGTAGGCGCTCACTGTAATTGTCACCTGTCCCTGCTCTCCCCCCTCATCCATTCCTGGGCAGAGCACTCCAGCATAGCAGGCCCTTGACACTGAAGAAAGGGCAACACTTTTGCTGTAGAAATAATCTTATCCAGGAGAAACACTAAATTGAAAATCAGCACATCAATAATTTCTTCTGATTTCTATCCAGAAACTGCAAGCATGTCTCCTGCATCTTATTGTTGCAGTAGACTGATGAGTTCTTCACTGTCCAGAGTGATTCCCTGAGAATCTTTCTGAGAATTTTGTGTTCAATGGCCTTGATTTTTTGTAGTTTTTCTGTCAGCACTGGGGCACACAATGACTTGAAGTCTTTGATCTTCAAGTTCTCTTATCTTCAGATGCACAACATCATAAGGGAAGATTTGTATTTCTGCTGGTTGCTCAGACATTTGCGAACCTTGTTTTATTTTCCTTCAGTTTAGAGGTCCAGCAATTCTCACTTTTCCTCAAGGAAATGAAAACAGTTTCTTTTCTATTTACGCACCTCTTAAGTATCATAAAGGAATCACAGAAGGGAATCTCACATCTCTGTAACTTGCTACTTCATTCTGGTGCTGTTGCAGGGCTCAGGCTCAGGCTCAGGCCAGTTAGAGGCTTGGTTTGACAAAGCTGTCAAAAGCATAAAAGCAGAGCTACAAAAGCACTGCACCTACTCATTAGGAATTCTACAGATGGAACAGAAAACATTCCCCTGATGCCTGAACCTATAAACTTCCAACTCTTGCCATAATCAAACCAGTAAGTACCAGCTACTCGTGCTGTATTCAGTATGTTTTTGGGTTCAATTTCTTGAAGTCAGGGTCTTGAAGAAGGCCTGCTCAATCTCTTGTCTGTCATCTCTGTGCCGCAGTCTGCTGACCTCTTCCCAAAGCTTCTCTATTTAGCAACACTGTTTCTCAACATGGCACACTTTCTGCAGCATAGGAAGCCTTGTACCACTGCTCGAGCGCCAGCAGAGGCCTCAGGCTCTCTCTTCAGGCAGCATACACCCTCCAGAGCTATGACGGGATGATAGCTCAGATGCCACAGGGACAGTTGCTCCAGCAGCTGTTGAGCGCCTTGCTTTGTGTTGCACCAACACCATTGCTGAGGATATGTGTGCTTTTCTAAGGCAAGTTGCAGACCCCTGCTTTGTGCAGCCTGCAGTGCAAAGTGCTGTTTGTTGGCTGGCTCTCAGCTCTGCCTCTCTTAGCTCTGCCTCTCTTACCACCATTTATATAAAGTGCCTGTTGTATAAACAACACCCTGTCAAGCTGCAGCTTCTGTGAACTAGAGCCTACATAAGCATACAAAACTTATGTTAGTTGTACAAAAAATGGCATAGCATTAACAGTAAAATTGGAAAGCAATTCCAATTCCATTAAAAAAATCAGAAATATGTAACATTGAGAATCATTTATAGCAATGGCATAGGAACAACTAACATGCAACATTTCTCAGAATTAGAAAATTACAAGTGATTTATGGACAACAGTTCATATAGAATGGACTTCAAAGGGTAAACCTTGCAATAGAAACAGCTATCCAGTAGATTTTAATTTTCTGAGTAACATAAATTTAATGGAATAAATAGGAAATTACGGCACTCATGTACAGAAATTACCTAATCAGACATTAATATCCTGGTTGACTTAGAACTTTTGGGCATATTTCCAAAAGAGCAGAAATATTTATATTGCTGAACCAACTTTCTCTTGGGACATTATATATACAAAGTAGTTGACTAGCCTATGCTGCGACATAATCCACTCCAGTTTCTAAAATTACAAACGTATACATTGCTGCAAATTGCACACATTCATTAAAAAGTTAGCAATTACCAGAGAGACATTCCTCTGAGTATGCAAATTATTTTTTTCTGATTTAAAATGTGTCAGTTCATGAGGGTGTTCATGTGACAACTACCAGAGAAGGACAAAAACTGTGTGACAGTTTGTTATGAGTGAAGGGCAGGTGTAGATCCCTCAGGGGTGAGACAAAACTGGGGGATATGCACAGGGCAAGTGAACAGCTTTGGTCTTCATGAAAGTCAAGTGTCACAACAGCGGGAGCCCTGGGGCACCATTGTGCGGGTCAAATGAGGACCTGATGGGAAGTGAAGCTCAAGGGAAAGTGCAGATGATAAAACTTGTACTGACTAACATATGCAATGCCCTGTTTTGCTCATTAGAGAACTGGCTGATGTAGTGCAGGTGCTGCTGTCTGGAATCAGAGATCCGCAGTGGGCATCCATCATGTGTGCCAGTGCAAAAGTACATGTAGATGAGGGCTGTGAACCTTCCTGGCTTACTGAGACAATGAGAGAAAGCACACTTGACACTCCACGAATTAATAAAACATTCCGTTTATTAATGATGGGAGGAGCCACTGGGAATTATTTGCCATAAATAGCTCAAGGAAACAATCTCAAAACAGGATATTTATACAATTTTAAATAAAGAACTTAACAGCATTCTCAGCTATTCCAGCCCTCGCTTTTTACGTCATCCAGGTATTCTCAGGTTTCTTCCAGTGTCTCATTCATGGAGCAATGCTGCCATCTTGCATCTTCTTTCAACTGCGAATTGAGTTGGTGGTCTCACTGGGAGTCACTGTCTTCCTCTCCAATGATCTTCATCACCTAAACTTTGGCTGACCTTTCCATGTTGGCAAACTCTCAACATAAGCACATCCCAGTTTCATTAACCTTTGACTCCCTACCTGATTATTCTAACTACCTCCTAGGACATAACATTTATCTTTAGTTAAAGGTCATCTACTAAGACAATTCTCTATTGAATTAAACTCTTTATTTGATTCTTTTCTATTGAATAAGGGTTTTTTTGGCACATTGGTCTCTAAGAATACTTGGTGCAGGTACATATCTCAGCATTTATCTCCAGGTCGAGCATGACTTTAACTAATTTAAGCAAAATTCTCATGGTCCTAACTTTAAAATCCTTTGATTATATAAGGCATAATTGCTCAATACTTAAAATCATATTCCAAAAATCATTATAGCACTCTGTCACCCTCTTCCTTCCTCCTCCCCCCCCCCCATTTTTATTATTTCTTTCTCTATTTCTCTATTTTTTTTCCTATTTCTTTCTCTCCCTCTCTTTCTGCCTAACATTTACTGTTAAATAAAATCCATACTTTTGACTGTGGCATATGGTCTCATTTGCACCTTAGTTTGGACATTTCTAATTTTAATAACTGGATCATAACACACCTCCAGTGTCTTCCAAGTTCGATGTTGTGGCCAGGCGTGGGGTGTCACTGCCTCCCCTGCTCACATAATACAGCTCCAGTGTAAGCAAGTGACTTCCCTCACTGCCTTAGGGCATAGGCAGATACACCAGTGAATCCCACCTTTGCAGAGAAAGCTGTCAGCTTTTCAATGGGGGGGACCATTTACTGTTGTGAGCTGAGGTCAACGACCTTGATGTTTACCTCTCTCCTTGCAGAGGAGGGTTGATTATGGTTTTGGTTTGGTTTTTTTTTTTCCCTTTAGCTGGGGTTCGTGTCTTTTCTAACTTGTCCCTTTCATCTAAAAGCTGTTGTTGGGATGGAAAATTCATTCCGAGAATTTAACTCTGTAACAATGAGAAATTGGTTGGATAATTGTATCCAGTGGGTAGTGTCAATGGCTCAGATGCCCAATGGATATCAGTGACAAGTAGTATCCCTCAGGGGTCCGTATTGGGACAAATGTTACTTACTATCTTCATTAACGGCATAGATGAGGGGATCAAGAGCAGCCTCAGCAAATTTGCGGGTGGCACCACGTTAAGCAGTGCAGTGCAATACCAGAAGGATGGGAGGCCATCCAGAGGGACCTTTACACACTAGAGAAGTGGGCACATGGGAACCTCATCATCCACTTGAGTCACGGCAACCCTTGATACCAATATAGGAGGATGAACAGATTAAGAGCAGCCCTGATGAGAAGAACTGCAGGGTAGAGAGGCTGGACATGACCCAGCAATGTGCACTCACCGCCCAGAAAGCCAACTGTATCCTGGACTGCATCAAAAGTGGAGTGGCCAGCAGGGCAAGAGAGGGGATTCTGTTCCTCTATTGCCATCCTGTGAAGCATGGAACACCTCTTTTATGAGGAAAAGCTGAGAAAATTGGAATAGTTCAGCCTGGAGAAAAGAGGACTTTGGGATAACCTAATTGCAGCCTTTCAGTTCATGAAGGGAGCCTACAGAAAAGACCCAGAGGGGTCTTTTTTACAAGAGCATATAGTGATAGGACATTGGGGCATGGTTTTAAATTGAAAGAGACTAGGTTTAGGTTAGATACTAGAAAATTCTTTACTATAAGGGTGGTGGGGCACTGGCACAGGTTGCCTAGAGAAACTGTGGGTGCTCAACTCCATCATCTAGTTCCAACCCTCCTGCCATGAGCAAGGACCAACCTGTCATCCACCAGCACCTCCAAGTCCTCATCAGGGATGCTCTCAATCTGTTCCTCCTCCAGCCTATGCTGATACTTGAAGCTGCCCTGACCCAGGTGCAGCATGGTGCACTTGGCCTTGTTAAACTTCACAAGATTCCCATTGACCCACTTCTCTTTACCTGGAAAATTCTCAAATTTTTTGCCTCAAATCTGTTTGCCCGCAAAGAAGAACATAAGTTAACATAAGCTAATACCATATTTAATAATAGTAATAATAACAGTATTAATTTATTTTATTAATTATTATTTATTATTATCATGTTATTACTATTATTATTGGTGGTGGTTTTGTTTAATTTTGTGGAATGTACAAATTCATACTACGCAACAGGGTTTAGTTTCAGAACAAAGGAACATCAGTCTGCAGATTTAGTCATATGCAGACATTGAAGTAACAGGTTTACTCACATCCTTATGCTATGAAACTCAAGAGCAAAGCCTAACAGTTCAGTAATAAAAAATAAATCTGAAAACAACCTCAACCTTTCCTTCCTCCTGAAAAAACAAGCCCTGAAAAATCAGGCATGAAAATGATGAATTTGAAAGAAAGTAAGTTAAGGACAGATAATAAGAAAAAAAATCAGTTTTTCATATTTTATCTAGAAGCTCAAAGAACTTGTAAGTACTTAAATCAGGTAATTTATAACCATCACTTTAAATCACAGATAAGCTCAAGATGAACAAATTTTCTCAGTATTTGTTACATTCACTAGTTCAAGGTCTTAGTAGATCAAGACAAGAGATTTTTCTATCCCAGAAATCCTAACTGTTTTCTGGCAATGACAAAGAAACTACGCTTCACAAAGAGTTTCAACTTTCAGAAAAGTCAAAACTGTTTAAATTCCAAAAGGAAAACCAGAAAACCAGAAAAACTTATGAATAAACATGCAGTGTTGTTGCAGCTGGAGAGGCCAGATCAATAGACTGAGGCCATTTGCATGAGATTCAACAAGGCAAAGTGCAAGATCCTGCACTGAGGTCACAAAAATTCCATGCAGCCCTACATGTTTGGGGAAGAATGGCTGGAAAGTTGTCCAGCAGTATAGATCCTGAGGGTGCTATTCTAGCCATCTGAACAGGAGCCAGTATGTGTCCAGATGGCCAAGAAGGCAAATAGCATCCTTGTGGTGGTTTAGCACTACTGTTTTAACTAGGGGCACGCTTCTCTAGTGATGAGAAAACTGAACAGAATTTGAACAACAGAGAAACAGTTTATTTGTCTAGGGCTCAACCAAAGAAAGACAACAGTTTAAGGGAACTCCAGACTTAACATAGAAAATACACCCGACAAAGAACCACACAAAAGGGAAAAAGGGAAAAAGGGAATAAGGGAACTGCTTTTCCAAGGCCAAGCAGGCTGGCTAAAGAGAAGCAGGGGGAAGGGAAAGCCGCTCTTCTTCTCTCTCTGTCTCCTTCTGATGGTAACTGCTCTCTGCCCTTGAATTCTCTGCAAAACACAAAAAATGAAAAGCACCTCTCCCCCCCCGAGCCAGGGATGCTATTGGGGGAAGCCTTTCACTTGCGGTTATACTGGCTTGGCTCTGGTGCTGATGGAGGTGGGCGGAGTCAAGCCGCGGGGCCTGGAAGTTGGAGAAGAGGGGCCGTGCTGCTGCTCTCCAGCTCGCCGGAAGCCAAAGAGAGCGAGCTTCCGTTTCTTCAGGCTTTTAAGCTCTCCAAGTCCCACATGAATCTCGCCGTCTTCTTCCTGGCTTCGCCTCTTTGGCTCCAGCAAAATGGCAGTTCCTGCCAAAATCGTGAACCTGCCGCTTCCCGGCACCATGATTTTTACCAGCTGCGGGCTGGCTGCCGCCTCTCCAGGGCACCCGCTGTCCCCAGGAACCCCCAAAAAGGGGTTCCCGAGGCCACCGGGGCCACAGGAGCCGCCCAAGCAGCCACTGCGCCCACACTGCTGCGCAGGGGCTGTTCCCGGGGCTGTTGGGCCTGCAGGACCCCTTGTTGGGCTCCCTTGTGGTGGTGGTGGGGGGCCGGCGCAGCCACCAGGGCGCTTTTGTAGCAGCGTGGGGCCGGCAGAGCCCCAAACTGATTGGAGCATTAATTTTCTTCATGGTAGCTTGCAATATGGTTTTATGTTTTGGGTCTGTGCTGAAAACAGAGTTGATGACATACATGTGTTTTAGATACTGCTGAACAGTGCTTGAAAAATGTCAACCCTACTCTGTTTCTCATGCAAATAAGCAGGACAAGAATGCACAAAAAGTTGGTGGGGAATACATTTGGAGAGCTGACCACAAGTGACTAAAGTAATATTCCATACCAAATGCCATCATTCTCAGCATACAGCTGAGGGGAAAAAAATGGGGAAAGAGCAGGAGCATTTGGACTTACGGTATTTCACTTCCCCAGTAACCACTACTTGTGATGAAGCCCTACTTTCCTTAAGACGATTGAATATCTTCCTGATGATTCTTTGCTTCCACATACAGCTTTTCTTTGCCTCTCAAACTGTCTTTATCTCAATCCACAACTTTTGCCACTTCGACTCTTCCATCTCTCTTCCCCCATCCCACTACTGGGGACTGACCAAGTGGTGTCTGGCTTAGCTACCTGCCAGATGTAACCAACAAAAATACAAACACTTTCTAATTTTGCAGGAGTTAAATGTCAAATTTTCTCTTTTCTCTCTTCAAACAAATTAAGTCCATGCTGTAGATTTTCCTACCTTATTCTCTTCTGACTACAGAGCCCTGTCCAGAGACTGAATGACCTGGAGAGGTTCTGGTAAAGTCAGAGATCCTTGATAAATAGATCATTGATTTTACCTTGTTAAGGATCGCTTTCTGGGGCCAAGATGAATGAAAAGAGTAAGCAAGTGGTGATATAGAGAGTTTCTAAAAACTGAAAAAAGCTTTTCATCTTGAGTGGCTTCAGTGTAGGCCCATTAGAAGTGTGCTGAAGATGGCATTTTTATTTAAACCTACATCTGAACTCTGCTGGGCCCAAGAGCTCTGAAATTCAAAGGACCTGGAGAAGGATCACCAGTCAAGAAGACAGGAAGGAGGACATCCACTTCTGCAGGTATGTTTTGCTTGTCATTTGCCAGCCATTCAGGCCTTGATAATTTCAGATAGGGTACATGAATTTGTCATCCAGTCAGCTGTGTTTGAAATGCATAACATACAGAATCAAGATACAGTGTATGATTCCGCTGGGAGAATAACTGATATAAAAACTAAGAGTGATATAAAATTCAAGAAGAAGAGCAGTAAAATCCAAGAAACACAGTTGTCACTTTCTGTCACTGCAGCAGGAAGAAAGTCATTTTCTTCAAGAAAGGTAGTAGGGCTGAGACTGGAAGTGGCTCTCTCTCACAAGGAGAAAGTCAGGAATAGCATAGGGTATCCTAAGACAGGGTGATAGGTACACAGGCAACCTGATGCTTACTTATGGTCAGGATGAAATTCAGAGATCCTGTGGTTTGATTTTCTCTGAAAGAGTGATGATTAAAGCACTTTGAAGGATTTGCTTATGGCTAAATCTTCAAGGTATCCCTCAAATGAATGAGAGCTGTGGTCCGGCTAGGGTTCAGAGGAATTGGCTGCCAGGACTGTACGGTGGCCATTAATTCCCCCAAATACATGACACTCTGGAAGGCTGAATATTTTCATATAGACTTCTCATCTTTAATACATATAATGACCCCAATGGTTTTATTCTCTAAATGTACTTTTCTCCCACATAATTTTATCAGTTCCATCTAAGCACTTAGATCAATATTTAAGAACATATCACTCCTGTGTGGGAAAGAAGCACCCCTAAGTCCCTTCTTAAGAAAAGAGAGAGCAAGGCAGAAATTGGGAAAAACTAGTCATCTAGAATGCCTGCCCAAGCAAGGATCTGAGTGAAGTACTCCAACTTCCCACTTCAATGCTTTAATCATATACATTTTCTTGTTCAAGGGAGAAGAACATCATGGCAAACAAAACAACAGACAGAGCACAAAGTTGCTCTCTACGGTGTAGAAAACAGTGAGGATGCTCTGGAGTCTTAGTAACAACTTTGCTGAAGTGTGCATATTTCCACCCTAGATAGCACTGCTTCCTACAGAGGTAACAAAATAATGGTGGAAGTTTTAAGAAGGCAGGTAAGAGTTTCCTTCCAAATCATCATTCAGTTAAGACTAGCTGGACCTCTTTAGTCTCTCTTTAGTGGCAAGAAAAAAGACAAGAAATAACTGACAGATAAAGTGAGAAGAAATATATTTGTACTGCTGACTGAAATAATTATGAAATAGGAGTCCATGGTTTTGTACTCAGGTTAGCATTCCTAAAGCCTCAAGCAAACTATTCCCTTTTGTGTGCTCTCAATCAGCTTCTAAAGCACATGGGCAACATCTAGTGTTAGCTGAGGGATACTGCATATTCTAGCATCTCCAGGAATGGCCGAACATCTGAATCATTGACAGTCAATGACTATAAGAGTTTCTATGAAAACCAGTCTTCTTACTACAAGCCAATACGAAGTATCCCAGTGATCAGGCAGGCATTACCACAAAAGGCACAGATCATGTATTTGCTTCCTTTTTCTCAATGCCTGAATGCTGTTAGTGGACAGTTCTGTAGGTGTTCATTTAGACCTAGTAATAAATAGTTCAGAGCCTTGAGAAAGCAGCTTAAAGGTAAAATATCAACTCTGAAGTAACGTTTTTTAGACAAGCAAGTTTCTCATCTGCGTAAGTTATGCTGTGTTGGACTAGATAAAATGAATAGGAAAGATCCCACCATTATTTAACCTGCAAGTCTAGAATGTATTCAGAATTTTGTTCTCCAGTATCAGTCTATCATGATAACCACAGTTCAAGAACCCAGATATGCTGTCTGAGAGAACAAGAATTACTGCCCTGCAGAACATGGCTATTACTTAATAGGAATAGGCTTGATTAAGTAGGTAGAATGTAAGAAAAGCAGAACCCTGCATAGAGTGCTCAGAGGTTCAAGCAATGAATAAAGACATCATAAAAGATGATGTGCATGCTCCAGACATGCTCTTTAGCATAATGAAGAGGGAGGAGGTTGTGTTGCAGAAGAGAGCATTCCAAAGTCACCAGATGCTAGTGCAGAGGTCAACACAACTCAGACTCTCTTGCTATCATAGGAGCTTTAATCCCATTTGGTGAGGTGCTATTCAGCCCATTTTCTCAGTCTTTCCTCCCTCATCATATGTGACCCAGTTCCTCTGAAGATCATCTTGTTTCCACAGTGTGACAGAAAGGACCTAGGACTAGAAAATGTCTACAAACTTTCTGAAAGATGTTTAGTCATGGCCAGATCACAAGCAAGGTGTGGCTGAAAGGGATATTTATTTGTTTTGCTGTATAGGCCAAGCCTTCTTCCAGTGCTCCAGAAAATCTGTTGTCTAAGCTGGTAAGAATCTTTCACTTGCCCTGTCTGGATACCAAGACTTAGAGAAATATTTGGGACCCCACAATGTTTATCCAAGCCTCACCATCAGATTAGAGTACGTTCTCTCATCAACACATACCAATAATACTTGTTTACTGAAGCCCAACAATCTGGGCAGGCCAAGCACCATACTCATAATTTTTTTTTATCACAGTACTGGACACACGTAGGAGATGATCTTTGCCTTGTCATTTGTTTCCAGTGGTGCCGGATACACGCTCTTTGGTCAGGCAAACCCAAACCGAAAGTCACCTTTCAGGAGTTGGTTTCATGATCAAAAACTCCATCGCCTCCAAACTTGAAAACTTGCCTATAGGTCATTCTGACCGCATTATCTCCCTACGCCTCCCATTACACAACAAGCAACATGTTGTTCTCTTCAGCATGTATGCCCAAACTCTCCAAGCTGACTCTGCAGAAAAGGACAAATTCTACATTGACCCGTGCCACCTCACTCAAAAGGTTCCTGCAGATGACAAGATCCTTGGTGACTTCAATGCCAGAGTAGGAAAAAACTCTGAGACCTGGAAAGGAGTCCTTGGCAAGCATGGTGTTGGAAA
>VXBA01003921.1:266-26146 GCA_013399895.1 Serilophus lunatus
GGGTTGGTGTGGGATCCCGGGGTTGGTGTGGGATCCCGGGGTTGGTGTGGGATCCTGAGGTTGGTGTGGGATCCCGGGGTTGGTGTGTGGTCCTGGGGTTGGGGTGGGATCCCGGGGTTGGTGTGGGATCCCGGCGTTGGTGTGGGATCCTGGGGTTGGTGTGGGATCCTGGGGTTGGTGTGGGATCCTGGGGTTGGTGTGGGATCCCGGGGTTGGCATGGGATCCCGGCGTTGGTGTGACATGCCACGCTCCTCCCGTGCTCACCGGCTGCTCTTTCCCGGGCAGAGGAGCAGGGAGGAGCAGGCAGCAGGCAGGGATGGCCGGCGGAGCTCGCTGGGCACTGACGGAGAGTTCTCCATGGAGGAAAACTCCCTGTACAGCTCCCGGGGCAAAGGTAGGCTCCGGGAGTGGGGATGGAGCAGCGGGGGTGGGTTTGCTGGAATGGGAGGCAGCGCAGGTCCCTCCTCTGCTCATCACCCCCTTCCCTCGCGCCTGTGCCAGGGACCCTTCTCGTGCCAGGGACCCTCCTTGTGCCAGGGACCCTCCTCGTGCCAGGGACCCTCCCTGTGCCAGGGATCCTCCTTGTGCCAGGGAGCGGCTCCCAGCACAGCCCCGAGCAGGCGGCGTGGGGGGAAGTCTCCCCCCGCAACAGCCCCTTCCTGCTGCGGTTTGGCAGCGCCGGGTTGACCGCGCTATCGGCCGTGGCCGGAGCCCTCGAGCCTTTATCGGCCGGACACTGCCCCGGCTGGGGGGGATCCCGAGCCCCACGGCCCCTCTGCGGGCTGGGACGTGCGGCTTTCCCCCTTCCACGTGGCCAATCCCACCCCGCTCTGCCCGCAGCCGGCTTGGAGCGGGCGTTCGAGGTGACGGTGAGGGTCACCCAGTCCTCCCAGCGCTGCCGGCTCCGGGGCCGGTGCATCCTGCGGGCCGGCGAGGAGGCGCTGGAGCTGCGCCACTTCCAGACCTCGGAGATCCTCTACGTCTGGCCCTACCGCTTCCTGCGCCGCTTCGGCCGGGATAAGGTAGGTGGGATGCGGGCGAGGTGGGATGCGGGCGGGGCGGGATGCGGGCGGGCTGGCACGCAGGGAACGACCCCGTCCCTCCGCAGGCGACCTTCTCCTTCGAGGCCGGCCGGCGCTGCGCCTCCGGGGAGGGCAACTTCGAGTTCGACACCAGGCAAGGCAACGAGATCTTCCAGGCCATCGAGTCGGCCATCGAAGTGCAGCGGGGCCGGGGGGCCGAGGAGCCGCGGCGGGGAGGCCCCGGGGATGAAGCCCCCCGGCCCCTCGGCCACGCCAGGATGCCCAGCTGGGCACAGGGCCACGAGGAGCCCGGCGGCACCAAGGGCCCCTCGCTGGAGCCCAGCCGGGAGGGGAAGGTGCCCAAAGCCAAGCCCCCCCTGGTGATGCCCCCCAGCTGCGGGGCTGGGGAGCTGTCGGGCGCCTTCCAGCCCTCCCGAGGCGCTGAGTATTCCTACGCCGAGCCCTGCGATTCCCTGCCCCGGGGAAAGCCGCGGGTGCCGGGGAAGAGCTGGAAGCAGGACGCTGCGGCCAAGGGCGAATCCGAGTACGCCGTTCCCTTCGACGCCATCGCCAAGGCCTTCCTGTCCCGCCAGCTGGGCAGCCTGGGCTGTGCCCCCGAGGGGGGTCCCGATCCCCTCCCCAGCAGCGCCAGGGAGGCGGGGGGGGGTCCCCAGCAGCGCCCCCCGCGCCCCACGGCCGCCAAGCCCGAGCACATCTACGACGAGCCCGAGGGTCTCTCCACGCTCTCGGTGTACGACGAGCCCGAGGAGGTGAAGGGGGAGGCGTGGAGGCTGCAGGCGGCCCCGGAGGAGCCCCCCGGGCACGACAATCCCTACAACCCCCAGCGGGACGACTACGCCGTGCCCAAGAGACCCGTCCCGCTGCGGCAGCCCTTCGTGCTCCAGGGCAAGGAGTGGCTCGGGGACACCGAGTACGACAACGTGGCCCTCAAGGTCACCAAGAAGAGGAATCTGCAGTGAGCGGGATCGGCAGGAGAGGAGAGGATTCTCCAAGTCACTCAGTCAGAACTATCCCTGTCTCGATAGAACTGAGACGACCTCCCCCCCTCCCCAGCTCAGTGCACCCATGGCTGGGGGGCACGAGCATCCCTAGGGAGCGATGGGACACAGCTGGAGAGCGATGTGACACACCTGGGCAGCGGCAGGGACGCATCTGGGCAGCGGCAGGGGCACATCTGGGCAGCGGTAGGGGCACATCTGGGAAGCTCTGGAAGCGGGATACGTCCACTGGAGGGCAGTGCGAGCCCACGGTTCGGGCAGCGGCCGGGCAAGGGATCCTCCCGCATTCCCGGGGCCGCACTGGGGGCTGCCCCAGCGGCCCGGACCCCAAATCCTGCTCCTCGCCCCCTCAAACCTTGGGAACACCAGCTCTGCCCGCCACGCATGACCCCCATGCATCCCTCAGGGATGCACATCCCGAGGCTCAGGCATGGGATGCTCGGCCCGTGCTGCTGGGGATGCTCATCCCGAGGGATGCACATCCCACACCTGAGGGACCCCTCGTGCCCACTCACAGCCCCCAGTACTCCCAGTATGTGCCAGTGCCATGCTGGGGCTGGGCACTGTGCCCATCTGAAGGTCCCGCCACATCCTCACTCAACACAAACAGGGCCATAAATCCCTCCTGTTTCAGCCACATTTTTATTTTTAATTCTCTTTATAAAACCACTTTCCAGCCCCTCTAAATTATAGATGGAATACTCGGCTTTATTGTCATGGAGATTTCCCTGGCTGGCTCTGCTTCTCCCAGTACACACCAGTACATGGCTGGGCACAGCCTGACTTGCTCCGGGTGTTGTTCCTCCTCTTCCCAGCCCTCCAGCCCTGTACAGCCATTCCTTGGGCACATCCAGCCCCTCAGCCCAGCACCATTCTCAGTTCCCTGGGGAAATCGAAGTTTCCCTAGCACAGAACCCTCTCCCAGGGCTGTGCCAGGCTCTGTCTGTGCCCATCCTCCTGCACAGGCCACCTTAGAGCCCACCAGTTCCATCCTGGAGGAACCTCTGGAGCTGCTGCCACTCCCTCCCCATCCCGTCAGGTCCTTCCACGGAAGGCAAAGACAAGCCATGAATTATTTATAATCTCTCCCAATCAAAGAAATGCTCAGGTGCTTCAGTTAATTTCCTGGATCCTGAAAATCCAAAGTTCAGATTTTAATAGGGCAAATTAAGTGCTTTTTATATTATGCACTGATTAAAGCTCCATATCCATCGATCCATCTTGGGTGGGACTGGAGGGAATGGGACAGAGGGACTGGAGGGGATGGGACAGAAGGATTGGAGGGGATGGGACACATTCAGGGACTGGAGGGGATGGGACACACAGGGATTGGAGGGGATGGGATACAGGGTTGGAGGGGATGGGACAGAGGGATTGGAGGGGATGGGACACATTCAGGGACTGGAGGGGATGGGACACAGAGGGATTGGAGGGGATGGGATACAGGGTTGGAGGGGATGGGACACTCTCAGGGATTGGAGGGGATGGGACACACTCAGGGACTGGAGGGATGGGACACACACAGGGATTGGAGGGGATGGGACACACACAGGGACTGGAGGGGATGGGATACACTCAGGGACTGGAGGGGATGGGACATACAGGGGTTGGAGGGGACGGGACACGGGCTGGAGAGGATGGGACACAGGGATTGGAGAGGTTGGGACACACAGGGATTGCAGGGGATGGGACAGAGGGATTGGAGGGGATGGGATACAGGGTTGGAGGGGATGGGACACTCTCAGGGATTGGAGGGGATGGGACACACTCAGGGACTGGAGGGATGGGACACACACAGGGATTGGAGGGGATGGGACACACACAGGGACGGGAGGGGATGGGATACACTCAGGGACCGGAGGGGATGGGACATACAGGGGTTGGAGGGGACGGGACACGGGCTGGAGAGGATGGGACACAGGGATTGGAGAGGTTGGGACACACAGGGATTGCAGGGGATGGGACAGAGGGATTGGAGAGGTTGGAACACACACAGGGATTGGAGGGGATGGGACACACAGGAGTTGGAGGGGATGGGACACGCAGGGACTGGAGGGGATGGGACACACTCAGGTCCCCACAGCCTTGTGCAGGTGGCACTCAGCTCCATCACCTGCTCCAGGCTGGTTTGCACAGGGATGCTCCATGTGCAGAAACACCTCAAAGTGGTCAAAAATAAAGAAAAAAAGCGAGTCTGCAGCAGGTTTTTTCACATGGGACCTAGGAGAGGCAGACCTTGGCGTGCCTTGGGACTGGCAGAGGTTCAGGAGGCAGCAGGACGCAATGAGATGGGAGTTCTTCCTTATCTCATGGCTCCCTATCCTTTCCTGGAGTCATTCCTATGGCAAAAAAGCATGTTCCCTGTCCATGATTTGGCTTGTTCCCATCTCCAGACCCTGGGCATTCCAGACACAGCCTGAATTCCCCAGCTGGAGCCACGGGGACTCCTGAGAGCAGGATGCCACTCACCGGGAATTAATTGCTTGAGCACGTGTTATTATTAATTAATTAATGCTCGTGATGGTGGTTATTTATTATTAATCAATGTTAACACAATCCTCACCTCCTCCAGCCTGGCTTCCCACTGCATCCCTGCTCCTTCCAGTGCCTCCACCACTGGTTTTCTTCGTTAAGCAAAGAAATGGGAACAGCTCTTGGACTTCACTTCCAAATCCTATCGGAAGCAGGCAGCCAGGATAATGAGGGATCACTGGGAATGGCACTATAAAGAAATGGAAAGGCCTCCCAGACTCCACTTCCAAATCCAGTGGGTCTAATGAGATTTGTAGTGGGCAGCCAGGATAATGAGGGATCGCTGAGAATGGCACTAACCAAATTTTAGAGGCAGGAGCATAGACTGAGTGAAGTGCTGGGAGTTTTGGTGCTGGAATAACATCCCTTGCCTGCCACGTCCACATGGATGGGTGGAAAAGAGAACCTATCCTGGAATATTAAGCCCAGGCAAGGAGGATGCAAAGCTGGAAAAGCCCTTGGAGAGGCTCTGCAAGAGGCTGGGCTGGTAAAAAAATCGATGGCAGGGAGGGAGGGAGGGAAGAGGCTGGAGCACAAAGCCCCAGACAAATGGAGAGGTTTAATCTGATTTGGGAGTTATTGTCATTATTGAATTTTGCTGATTATAAATCGTTCAGGAGCAGGGATCATCAAAACAGGGATTTGTCCAGAGCTCGGAGAGGCAGAAATGCCCCTGAGCCTCCCCAGGAGTGGGGGGGAGGCAGAGCTGCATTCTGGCATGGAGAAGGGAATGGACCAGGGCTGGGAGGGACAGGGCATGGAAAGACAGGCATGGGCTTCTCCAAGATGGAGAGAATGGGGAAATCTCTGGACATTGGCCAGAGATGCAGCTCCATGGGGAAAGCAGGGAGGATCCCAAGGGAAAGCTCTTCTGGCAAGGCACGGAGGGGCAGGGTGTGGAAAGAGGGGTACAGCCACCTCTAGGATGGAGAGGGTGGGGAGATAAGGAGCAGAACAACCAGGATGGGGATGCTGCCCATGGCCTGGAGATGCTGCTCCCAGAGCCAGGCACGCTGGGGCCATTTTTCCTGCCTGCTCTGCACACCTTGTCAAGGCAGCTCGTTTTCCCATTACTGTCTCCTTGGATTAGGGATGCGCTCGCTTTGCAGCGCTCACCGAGTCCCGGGCGCCAGGGAGAGCTGGAAACTGCATTAGAGCCTGGCCAAGGAGCCCCTAATGCCATTAGTAGGGAGGAATTAGAGGTGCTAAATGACAAGCCCCTAATCAGCCCCGGGATTTATGTCAATCACGTTCCCAGAGCAGGACCCTTCATTCAGAAAAATTACTTAATTGGGAAGGTCTGGATCGTCTCTGCCTGTCTCCTTTCTGGAGCTCTGGAGCTCCTGAAAGGCTTCTTGGGATGGAGGATGAATGGAGGTGGTGATGAGGTGCAGGGAGGTGGCAAAGTAGAACCTCCTCCTCCTTTCTCTTTTGGTGTCTCCATGATTTCCAGACTGGCAGTTACTGGGAATTGCATCATTCCAGACTGCATGTGAAAAAAGCCTCTGTTTTCCCACTTCACAGGTGCCCTAAAGAAGCTGGGCTGCCTTCCTGTCCTTGGCTGCAGCAAAATTAATTGGCAATTACCAGGAGTCCATAAACCCTGACTTGGTTGGGGAAGGAAGCTGTAAAAGCCGCGTGTCCGCAGCTGTATTTCCTTCATCCCTCATTGATCCCGTGGCCTCTGCTGCCCAAGGCTCGGCCCTGGGGTGACATGCTGGGTCCTCTCAGAGCCACCTGCATCGATCCCAGGGACCTCAGTCAGTCCAGAACATCTCGAGCCCCTCCTTGTACTGGGAGAAAATTCCCGGCCTTACTCCTTCCCACCCGTATAAACGCCTGGAAATATTATGGCTTCTGAGGGGGAAAAAAACCCCGCCATAGCTGCTGCTCCAAGGGACACATCACCATCAGCAACCCCCCAGCACCAAAATCTGCCCCCCTAGGGATGGAGGGAAGGTTTGGGGACAATCCTGTGGGATGCAGAGATGCAGGAGGGTGTGGCTGGACTGTCCCACGGGGATGTGCTGAGGCCAAGGTGATGAGATCCCAGTGTGATACCCCAAGATGCTCCAAGGAGACCAGACAAAACCTGGACCAAGGGAGCAGCTGAATTTGCTGCTTGGGCCTGGAGGAGGCAAGGAAGGCTCATGCCAAGGGTGTGGAAAGGCATCTGCCTTCTGGAAAAGCAATTCTCAGCTGGTTCTGGTCCAGGGAATCACTGTTTTTACAGGATGTTGTTGCGAGATCCGTGTTCCTTCATGGATTTCTGCACACCCCACCCTGAGCCCCCAAATCCCTCCGTAAGTGCTGAATATTTGATCAAGGCTAAAACACCAACAGACTGTATTAGTGCAGCACTGCCTGGAACCTGGGAGAGCATTGGAGCTCTTTNACCAAATTTTAGAGGCAGGAGCATAGACTGAGTGAAGTGCTGGGAGTTTTGGTGCTGGAATAACATCCCTTGCCTGCCACGTCCACAAGGATGGGTGGAAAAGAGAACCTATCCTGGAATATTAAGCCCAGGCAAGGAGGATGCAAAGCTGGAAAAGCCCTTGGAGAGGCTCTGCAAGAGGCTGGGCTGGTAAAAAAATCGATGGCAGGGAGGGAGGGAGGGAAGAGGCTGGAGCACAAAGCCCCAGACAAATGGAGAGGTTTAATCTGATTTGGGAGTTATTGTCATTATTGAATTTTGCTGATTATAAATCGTTCAGGAGCAGGGATCATCAAAACAGGGATTTGTCCAGAGCTCGGAGAGGCAGAAATGCCCCTGAGCCTCCCCAGGAGTGGGGGGGAGGCAGAGCTGCATTCTGGCATGGAGAAGGGAATGGACCAGGGCTGGGAGGGACAGGGCATGGAAAGACAGGCATGGGCTTCTCCAAGATGGAGAGAATGGGGAAATCTCTGGACATTGGCCAGAGATGCAGCTCCATGGGGAAAGCAGGGAGGATCCCAAGGGAAAGCTCTTCTGGCAAGGCACGGAGGGGCAGGGTGTGGAAAGAGGGGTACAGCCACCTCTAGGATGGAGAGGGTGGGGAGATAAGGAGCAGAACAACCAGGATGGGGATGCTGCCCATGGCCTGGAGATGCTGCTCCCAGAGCCAGGCACGCTGGGGCCATTTTTCCTGCCTGCTCTGCACACCTTGTCAAGGCAGCTCGTTTTCCCATTACTGTCTCCTTGGATTAGGGATGCGCTCGCTTTGCAGCGCTCACCGAGTCCCGGGCGCCAGGGAGAGCTGGAAACTGCATTAGAGCCTGGCCAAGGAGCCCCTAATGCCATTAGTAGGGAGGAATTAGAGGTGCTAAATGACAAGCCCCTAATCAGCCCCGGGATTTATGTCAATCACGTTCCCAGAGCAGGACCCTTCATTCAGAAAAATTACTTAATTGGGAAGGTCTGGATCGTCTCTGCCTGTCTCCTTTCTGGAGCTCTGGAGCTCCTGAAAGGCTTCTTGGGATGGAGGATGAATGGAGGTGGTGATGAGGTGCAGGGAGGTGGCAAAGTAGAACCTCCTCCTCCTTTCTCTTTTGGTGTCTCCATGATTTCCAGACTGGCAGTTACTGGGAATTGCATCATTCCAGACTGCATGTGAAAAAAGCCTCTGTTTTCCCACTTCACAGGTGCCCTAAAGAAGCTGGGCTGCCTTCCTGTCCTTGGCTGCAGCAAAATTAATTGGCAATTACCAGGAGTCCATAAACCCTGACTTGGTTGGGGAAGGAAGCTGTAAAAGCCGCGTGTCCGCAGCTGTATTTCCTTCATCCCTCATTGATCCCGTGGCCTCTGCTGCCCAAGGCTCGGCCCTGGGGTGACATGCTGGGTCCTCTCAGAGCCACCTGCATCGATCCCAGGGACCTCAGTCAGTCCAGAACATCTCGAGCCCCTCCTTGTACTGGGAGAAAATTCCCGGCCTTACTCCTTCCCACCCGTATAAACGCCTGGAAATATTATGGCTTCTGAGGGGGAAAAAAACCCCGCCATAGCTGCTGCTCCAAGGGACACATCACCATCAGCAACCCCCCAGCACCAAAATCTGCCCCCCTAGGGATGGAGGGAAGGTTTGGGGACAATCCTGTGGGATGCAGAGATGCAGGAGGGTGTGGCTGGACTGTCCCACGGGGATGTGCTGAGGCCAAGGTGATGAGATCCCAGTGTGATACCCCAAGATGCTCCAAGGAGACCAGACAAAACCTGGACCAAGGGAGCAGCTGAATTTGCTGCTTGGGCCTGGAGGAGGCAAGGAAGGCTCATGCCAAGGGTGTGGAAAGGCATCTGCCTTCTGGAAAAGCAATTCTCAGCTGGTTCTGGTCCAGGGAATCACTGTTTTTACAGGATGTTGTTGCGAGATCCGTGTTCCTTCATGGATTTCTGCACACCCCACCCTGAGCCCCCAAATCCCTCCGTAAGTGCTGAATATTTGATCAAGGCTAAAACACCAACAGACTGTATTAGTGCAGCACTGCCTGGAACCTGGGAGAGCATTGGAGCTCTTTGGAGAGTGCATCCTTCACTCTCATTATGGGAATCCCATTAAAGGGATTGGCTGGACCCTAATGATGAAGGGGGAGATGCAGCCAGATCCCTAATTCAGAGCCTGCCTGTCCCTCCTGCCCCTCTCCTGCAGAGCCATCGTGGTGGTGTTTAAAAGCCTCTCTTGAATCCAGGGATTTTTAAAAGCCCTCAGCTCCCCCAGTCTCCTCCTCAGCGGATGTTTGGTGCCTTCCCTTCGCCTCAATCCGCAGTGTTTGAACCAAAATAATGCTCCGTGTGCTTCACAGGCTCCTCCGCACGCAGATTTTGTCAGGAAATATAAATATCCCACCAGGCTCCCAACACCCACCTGCACAGGCTGAGGCTTGAGGGAGAGAAGGTACAATTACAGCCTCGGTGCTGGTCTGCTGATGGAGGGAGCAAATGGAATTCTGCAGGATGGTGGGGCACTGGGACAGGCTTCCCAGAGAAGGGGCACCATCCCTGGGAGTGTCCAAGGCCAGGTTGGGATAGTGGAAGGTGCCTCTGCCCATGGCAGGGGGTGGGATGTGATGCTCTTTATGTTCCCTCCCATCCCAAAGCACTCCAGGATTTGAAAGGCTCCTAAACTCTGCCCTTCCCATCCAGGTGGGTTCCCAGGAAGGATCTGCTCCCTCCGTGACCCCGCCCAGGTTTGCCGAGTGGATCCTGGAATCCCTGAGCATTCCCAGTGCCCCTGTGTGACCATCCCCATGGCACAGGGCACACGGAGCTGGGTATTAAAAGCCACCCCCTGGCCAGTGTCACCCTGTCCCCTGCACAACAACCACCTTTCCCGGGGACTCGTCTCATTAGAGCAGGAGCCGGGAAGCGGCGGAATTTCCACCCTGCTGCTCTCAGTTATCTCTGCGAAAGGGGAGCCAATTACCAGCAGCTGGTGAGAGCCTAAAATTATTATTAATTTCAAACAAAGCATATGCTTTGTGTTAACAATCCTCCGTGGTGTGGCAGAAGGGCCGATCCCATCCAGATGGCTCAACGTGCCGTGGGAATGATTCATGCCGGGCTCTGCCGCCTCTCCGGAGCAGCTCTGGGATGGAGGGCAGGGGACACTCCGTGCCTGAACTGGCAGCAGGAGCCCGGCACAGGGTCACAGGCAGCATCTATTATTGCTTATAATTAAAAATAAACCCTGTGCACTTGATCTGAGGACATCCCGGTGTCCCCGTGTGCAGGGAGCGGGGAGGTGGCAGCTCAGATCCAGCAGGAAGCTCCACAGGGATGATAGGGAATATCACATCATAAATTAAGGAAGTGTAAATATACGCACAGAGGTTTGCTTCCCAGCCAGAGTCCTGCTGTCCCATCAGACAGAAGAAAAGCCTCATCTCATGGGATGCTGAAGGTTCTCCCTGCTCCTCTCAGCTCCCTGCCAGCAGATTTTCCCTCACTGTCAATCAAACAAAAGGTGAACTGTTTTCCTTTCTATCCCAGGCCTGCCCTGCATGTGGAGATGGACAGAGAGGCATTTCCCAGGCTGACTCAAGGGTTTCCAAAGTCCTGAGCCCCCTGGGAGCCCTTGGCACCCAGGCTGTGGAGCATGGGAAGTGCTGCTCCTCTTCCTTAGCCTGCCGTGGGAAATGGCACTGATAGGTGTCAGTGCAGAGTGCAGAGCAGCTTTTCCTCTTAGAATCACAGCAATCACCTCCAAAATAACTGGTGTGGAAGTAAAGGATGGGCTCTATTTTTACTAGGAAGCAGGAGTTGGTCACAAGAGCTGTCTTGACACGAAGGAGCTGCTCCACTCCACTGGCCCTGGGAGGCTCAGCCTGGCCCCCTGTCCCTGGGAAGTAGGGACAGGAGCAGAGATCCAGGGGAAAATGGTCTCTTCACATCAACAGGGACTCATTTCCTTTGGTTATGTCCATCCTCAGCTTTCCAGCAAGGCCCTGGTCCCCGGGAAGGGATTGCAAAGCTGCTCCATGGTCCCTCTGCATCCTGCTTTTGATATCCCCCTTTTGGTGATATCAGTAGCTCAATGTCCTTGTAGGGCTCCAGAAATCCTGATGGATTGACACGATCCCTCTGGATTAACAATCCCACATCCACCAGCGTGGAGCATCTCCTGCCTGAAATGGATAACAAGATCAAACTCAGAGACTCCTGGTCCCAACCTGGGGGACACATGGAGCCTTTTCCCTGTCAGGAAATCCTGGAAATTCCCCTGGAATCCCGGGAAGGGCGTGGCAGGAGCATCAGAGTTCTTTTAAATCCCACAGCTGGAACTGGGATCCGGGGAAGAGGGGTAAAAACAGCTGCTGCTCTGTGTCAGCAGCCGGGGCTCTGTCAAGGGCAGGGGCGAATGCTCGTTATAAATAGGAATAATTAATTACTGGAGTGGGGACACACACTTAATGAGGGGTTGGGCTGACAACCAATACGAAGCTTCCCAGCATGGAATGATGTGATCCACGGCCCTGGGAAGGATGGGATGCCATCGTTGTGTATCCCTGAGGACACGGTGGTGCTGGGAGGGCAGGAGGAGGAAGAAGAGGAAGTGGGGAAAGAAAAACACTGGCATCTTAATTACAGCCCTGTCAGTGGAGCCGATACCTGGTGACGGAGGAATTGTGTCCAGGAGCTGTGGGAAGGGGTTAGTTCTAATTTTAATTTTGATTTTAATATTAATTTTAATTAAACCCCTTGTCCACAGCTCCTGAGCGCTTTGAGAGGGCCCTGGAGGGCAGGGATCCTGCTGGGCAGGGGCTGGTACCCCCGCGCCCATCACACCCTCCTGGATCAGCCCCGGGGATGTCCAGGCTCCTCCCACAATCTGGAATGCCAAGACCCAGCTTTTCCCCCTGGGGCTGCTGCAGTGAGGAGGGTGAGGGATGGAGAGGAAGGAGAACAGGGATAAAACACCAGGAGGAAGCAAAGGGCTTCGGAGGGGGCAGAATGTGGGAATGGTGCCTACGGAGAGGAGAGGCAGATCCGTGGGGTGGGATGGGGCAGCCCCAGCTGCCTCCTGCCCCTCACCCTGGAATCGGGGAGGGAAAACTCCTCCAGCTCAGCTCAACCTGCCTGTTTGCAGTCACATAAAATATACATTTGAGTGATAATGGGGGAGAAGCAGCTGAGCACAACCTCGAAGAAATATTGGTGCATTAAATGAGCAGAAGCTGCGGCAGCTGGTTATGAGATGGAAGTGGCAGAGCCCGTTCCCTGGCAGCGGGATGTCCTCTGCTCCCAAACCTCTCCAAGGCCATCCAGGGGGGTCCTGCGAGGCAGCAGTGATGGTCAGAGGCTGAGGGACCCAAGGGTCTGTTCAGGACTGGTCTAAGCACCGGGGGAAACTCATTGCACCAAATTTCCAAGATGTGGGGCTCCAAAATCCCCAATCCCAGATTTCCTGAGCTCCAGAGGGCACAAGGGAGAGAGGGCAGACTCTTCCATGGAGCAGCAGAGCTGAAGGCAGCTCCCATTCCTGCTGACCCAGCCGGGAGTTGATTCATGGCCCCGTCAGTGCCGTGCATTTATGCACAAGGAAGCAATAATGGAAACGAAGCAAAATCGTCCTTTCCATGGGATTTATGGAGTGTAGTCAGATCTCCCGACCTTTCAAGCTCTCCCCACATCCCACAGGGCTCAGCATGGACCTCTCTCCAGCCCTGGCACACGGCTGTGCCCGGGAAGGTGCCATCCAGGGCAAATGGCCTCAGGACTGAGGCTTTGGATGCCCCGTGGGCAGAACCCCTCGTGCCCTGGGGGTGAGGAGTGCTCAGGAAAGGGAGCAGAGACACCAGGTCATGGAATGCTGATCCCATTTGAAGCAGGACCCAGCGCCATGGGGGATGGAGGAGCGGGAAGGGCTGGGTTTATCTGTGCTGAGCAGCAGCGGAGCTGCTTAGGAGAGAGCTGGGGGTGTTGGGATGAGTCTGTGCATCAGCATCCACAGTAATTGAGTTAAAAAGTCAATCACTGAGTCACAGATCCACTTTTCCATAATTCTGTGCTCGTGGACACCCCAGACTCCCTTCTGTTTCCAATTATCCCGGTTCTCTTGGCCCTGCTGCCGATATAATCTGTTTTCTTATCATCTTGATCCCATCCCCTGAACTCACCCCTGGCTGCAGCCCCCAGCAAGGGACCTCAGGGAAAATGGGGAACAGAGTCATGGAATCACAGAATGGTTTGGGTTGGAAGGGACCTTAAAGCCCATCCAGTGCCACCCCCTGCCCTGGGCAGAGACATCTCCCACTATCCCAGGTCGCTCCAAGCCTTGTCCAACCTGGCCTTGGACATTGCTGTGACTGAGGATTTGGGGCCTCCATGGGCAGAGCTCCTCGTGCTCCATGGGAGTGAGGAGCACCCGAGAAAGGGAGCAGAGTCACCTGGGCATGCAGGTCACAGCAGAGCTGCTGCCTCCTGCTCCCTCATCCTCATCCTGAGGCTCGGCAGGGGCCGGGAGCAGACACTTGGCATCTCCATGTGCAGCATCCGAAGGCCACCACCCCTTTTTCCCCTTCCAGACCCATTCCCAAGGACCTGATTGCCATTTTTGCCAGTAAGTGCAGTGGCCCCCCAGCACACACTTTAACCTATAGCCCGTTATTGCAGCCATCATCCCTTTTCCATCCCCAAAGCCCCGTTAGTGTCAGATCCGGCCCCTCCGTCTGTACTTTATGCCTTTGCTGCTCTGGGTTAAGTGCTCCCTTGGCCCCCTCTCATCAGGAGGGTTCAGGGTTGCTGCACTCTCTTCCTCCTGGGTTATTGATCCTTAGTTCCCCCCCGGGGGGATCTGCTCTTTTATTGCTCCATTTTTCCCCCCCAGCTGCTCCGTTGCTGTGTCTGTGCATCTCCCCGTGCTCCAGAAATCCCACAGCACTCCCTGTCTCTGCACAAGAGGCCAGGATTGGGAATACCAGGACTTGGAGAGCAAAGATCAAAGCTTTGCTGAGGAGGGATGACTTCAAACAAGCCCTCCTGGGCAGGTAGCAAAAAACAGCATTTCACCCCCACAGTGCAGTGCTCTGAGCTTTTTCTTTCAGAAAAGAGGGGGCAAAAATACCAGAACTCACCTTTCCATGCCCCAGCAAAGCCTCAAACCAGCCCTCAGCTACCACTGGGCTTTTCCTGCCTCCACACTCCACAGTTCCTCCAGCTGGGGGGCAGCTGGTGTTCCAGAGCTGGGATTTGGGATGAAAAGCAGCTCTGAGCTGAGGTACTGTCAGCAGAGATACAGAGGAATGACTCCAGGTTTCCACAGTCATCTTTTCACAGTCATCCTCCAGGACAGGAGGAAGGCTCTGCGGGGCAAAAAGGCACCACCAGCCTTTTCGAGCCTTGTCAGCTGTGAAAGATGGTGAATAACAAAGAAAAATGGGATCCTTAAGGGCTTTTTCCCACCCGACGTGAGACCGGCGCCTCTGCCCGTCCCCGGGTTCCCGCACCCATCAGGATCCTCAGCATCCCTTTGCTTTCGGAATTTGTTTGTGTTGCCTGTCAGCTCCGTCTCCGCCCGCACCCCAGATGAGAGCGGAATGCATGCTAATAAATTCTGGATCGGCAGCAGCACCCGGAGACAGGGAAAAGCTGCTTGAATTACAAAAGGAACTTCGGCTGCTGCACCTGGATTTGCTTCTGAGCCCGAGTTCTCTCCCCCGGGGCAGGGATGCAGGGGATGCGCAGGGAAGGTGGGACGCGGGGAATGACGAGCGAGGGACGGGGTCTGGAGCAGGATAACGCTGTTCCCACCGGGTGCCCCGGCTGTGCCCTGTGCACACCCTGCGCCGTCCCCCTCCCTCCACGTCCCCCCGGGGTCTCTCGGAGCCTCTCCCCGAGGCCCCCGGGATCCAACAGCAAAGATTAGGGCTGTTTCCTTTTCTTCGGCGAGGAGCGTAATCCGCGCTTTGAAAGGCGCATCCTCCGCTTGATGCTTCCTGACATTAATATTATCATCTCCAAGCAGCCGCAGAGCCCAGCTGTCGCCTGCGATTAGGGCACTGACACAGATCGGTGCAAGATTTCACAGGCGGCTCATTACGGCTGACTCGGGCTCGGCGCCGTTTATATAACTCGGTTTGCATAAACCTGTCACCCGCAGGAGCGGCCCCGGTGCTGCTGAGGGCTGGGCAGGGGGGTGAAGGCCACCGAGCCCCCTCCTCCTCATCCCTGCGGGGAGCTCTTCCTCCGCTGGAGCAGCCTGGGAGGGCAGAGGGGTTGTAGTGGCCTGAGAGTGGCTTCCAAGGGCGTTTCTTGGGGCTGGGATGGGGGAATGACCACCCGGGCCTCTGGAAGGAGTGAAAGGAGCCCCCCCAACATCCCGAGTTTGCTGGAGAGTCAAACTAGTTACACACTGGGGACGTGTCACAGGTCTGGGAAAGGGGAAAGACCCCAAACTCCTGGAGGGGTGAAAGGAACCCTCAACATCCTGGTTTTGCTGGAATCAGACCGGTTACATCGGTAGAAGAGGATCTTCCAGGGGCATGTCCAGGTCTGGGAGGTGGGAAAGGATCCCCAGAGGAGGGAAAGGAGCCTCCCAGCATCTCAGGTTTTCTAGAGAGTCAGACTGGTGATACTGGTAGAGGAGAATCTTTCAGGAGCTTGTCACAGGTCTGGGAGGAGGGAAAGACCCCCCAGACCCCTGAAGGGGTGAAAGGAGACCCCCCAGCCTCCTGGGTTTGCTGGAGAGTCAGTCTGGTTCTGTTGGTAGAGAAGCGTTTTCCAGGAATATATCACAGGTCTGGGAGTGGGGAAAGACCCCCAGAGCCCCCCAGCATCCCGGGTTTGCTGGAGAACCGAGGATTCAGGGGATCCTGCAGCGAAACACAGCCTGCTGCCAAAGCAGCGGGGCCGGGGCCAGCTCACGCTGAGCCACTCGCTGATGCTCCCGAATTCCTGGGGCTGGAGCCGGGCCAGGGCTCCGCGCTGGGAGCGGGGACACTGTCAGGATGCGCTGGGAGCTCATTGACGGCCTCAGACAGGCGGGTCCTGCTCCTGCGGTGGGATTTTGGAGCGTGGATCATCGGGGAGCTGCTGCCTCCAGCAGCACGGTGGCTCCCGAGCTCTGCCGCATGGATTCGGCTCCGCTGACCTTGCCCAGGCACCGGGAACGCTCCCGATGCAAAAAGCTGGCTCAGGGATCTGTAACATCCTGAGCTGGGGACTGGGATGCTCCCGATGCAAAACTGGTACGGGGACCTGTGGAATGCCGTGCTGGGGACTGGGATGCTCCCGATGGATCCCATCCTGCTGCAGACCCCCCCCCGCCAGGGCTGCCAATGTGACCCCGCTCCCCGAAGGGCTCATCAGCGACGGCAGCAGAACCGGTGTCACCTCCCTGCAATTAATCAGGGGAGTCATTAGTAAATGAAACAGCCGCGGCTCATCAGCTGGAAAACGCCGCTGCCGCTGCTCCTGCCAGGAGAGGGGAAGCCGGGGAGGCAGACGGTTAAAATTAGGTGCCTCTTGCCCTTTTCCCCCCTCATTTTGGGTCCAAACCTTCCCCCGGAGCTCCCAGCCAAGGGGTTGCTGGTTATTCCACCTCAGGGGATGCTCGACCCCCCCCGGTCCCCACAGAGGAGCCGTTCGGGGCGCGCAAACCCTCCACGAGGGCTCGTGTCTCCCTCTTCCCACTCCTAATCCCTCTCTCTGTGGATCCATGTGTTTGCCGTATCCGTTACCGGCAGCGTTTGGGATCAGGCGCCCGGGGAACAAAAGAGCTCCATGAAATCCGAGCTCCCCCAGTTGCTATGTAATTATTTCCACGCTACCTAAGCAATAGGTGGGAATTCTTGCCAGTACTGATTGTTCCCAGACCCCTCGGTGCCGAGGATGCCAGAGGATGGTTGCAATGGCCAGAACAGCCTAATTAAAGATAAATCATTAATGACGAGCCCTGCCTTGCTGGCAAGCTCCAGGTTGGCTCCTAAAAATGCTGCTCCCGACCTGGTAGCGCTGGGGAGAGATGTGGAACTGGTTTAGCATTTTGATAGTTCCCATGGAGCATCCATGGGGATCACACTGGTGTTGTCACCTCAGATTCCTGCTTTCCTTCCTCTGTATCCCTTTCCCCCTCCTGTCAGCATTAAAACACTACTGTGTGACATCCATTCCCAACACTCAGCCCTGAACTTATCATTAAATGTAAATTATGGGCAGTAATTGCTGGTGGTAGCAGCGAAGAGAGACGACAGAGCCTGGGATTGGCTCTTAGATGGGAAAACGCAGAGTTAAAACAAAATATGGACCATTAGCCCCGGGTAAGTTCGGCCTGTTCTCCCTCCTGATTCCTGGCAGAGCTCCTTGGTGGCTGATTCTCTGGCTTTGCTTGGGAATGTGCTGAAGAGGAGCTGCGTGGGATCACTGTGTCCCAGCCCCGCTGTGCCCCGGGGGCTGGAGGTGGCCACGGGCACCCTGTGCTGCTCAGGGGGGCAGTGACTCCTCTTCCCGCTGCATCTCAGGAGCCAAATCCTTTCCCTTGCACCTGGACCTGCCGTGGGGCAGAGATGGAGGCGAGATGGGATCCTCCTGCCTCATCCCCAGCTCAGCCCAGCTAATCTCTGCTTGTCAGCAGCTGTCGGAGAACAGGACTGAAATCTGCCTCCTAAATCCGACAGGGTAATTAAAATCAGCGAGGGAGATGGCTATCAGCTAATTTTTGTGATGCTCTTCCCCCTCCCCACCTCCCAGTTCTCTTCCCATCCCTCCTGGCAGTCCCTATCCCCTCCTCTTGCTCCTCCTCAGAAGCAGATAAGGATGTTACAGCACTTGAGGGGCCTCTCTGTGCCCCCCACCCCGTCCCCACGCAGCTCAGGGACCCTTCCATGCACCTCCAGGGCTTCTCTCCAGCCCTGCCAGGCTGCAGGAGCAAACTCTCCAGGGAAAGAGCAACCCTGCAATCAATTAGAGGCATAAAAAAGGATAATTTTATCAATGAAGGGATCGGAGGCGGGAGGTGGGATTCTCTGTTCGGGGTAATGGGAGCATCATGTCTCCAATTAAAGTTGGGAGGATTCATCTCGGAGCCGGGGCCTGTCAGGAGCCGCCGTTTATTGGGCTGTCAAAGTCAATCTCTTTCAAGAGCTGCTTCCTCAGGCATGTTGGATTAGGGATCATTTGTGCCCTTTTGTAATCAGGGTACCCAGGTTTGGGTGGGGTTTGTAGTTTACACCTTGCCCCGTTTGCCCTCGAAGGAAAGAAATCCAGCGGCGCGAACCCGTCGCATTCCAAGGAAGTTACTTCTGGTTAATGATCATTACGGCAGCGCAGGGAATCCAGACATGACACCGAGGTCTTTCCTGGGCAATGGAGAGCAAGGGGACACGGGCTGGGAATGTGGGACACCCCAAAAACGGCAGGAAGGAGGGGGTGGTGCTGCCCCGGCTGTGTCTGCACCTCACCTCGCTCCAGCTCCAGTGGGATGATGGAATTGCTGGTTTGGGATGCAGGCAAAGCTCCAGGCTCCCACCTGGGACACCTGCCAGCCTCTCACTCTCTGCCTGGATGCTCCAGTGATACAAAAAAGTCTGGAGCCGGGGATGCTGTCAGGTTAATTGGTCATGGCAAGGGCTGGCACCGGCGGCTGACAGGAGACTTTGTCACACACACGTCTCCAGCCAGGACTATTTTTGCTCCACTCTCAATCCCGGGGATGGAGGGGTGTTTTCTCCTGACTTCCTTCAATGCATCCAGCAAAGGAGGAGGGGAGAAGTCTCTTCCTTGCCTGGCTGCCAGTCCCGCATCCCAGGGGGTCGGCTCTGCCCCCAGCCAGCGCTGGCAGTGCCACCTCCCGGGGGACAGCCAGGATTGACGGCTCTGTCTCCTTTCATTGCTCCACGCCGGGAGAAGAACTATTTTTAGCACCTCCTTTCACTGCTCCCGGCTTCTCTACCTGTGTGTGGAGGGACGGGAGAGGGTTTAAACAGCTTTTATCCCGATCCTGGGTTGTACTTTGAATCCTTCTGCCCTATTTCCCTCATCCTGGGGGCTGTGGCAGCGCTGCCCGGGGGGGGGGGGTCTCAGCTCTCAGTTCTCATCCCATATCGACCCCTCCTGTCCCTGTCTGGATCTGTCTTGTCCCAGTGATTTATCAGCCTGGTTTGGAGATGGGAATGTGGTGCCTCTCACTGAGCCTGACCCTCTTTAGCGTCCCTGGGGAGGCTTTGTGGAGAGAGTGGAATCCATGGATTGGGGGATATACCCTCCCCCAGCATTCCAAGGCACCTCCAGTGCTGAGCTGGGTTTTCCTATGCCTGGGTGCTGGACTGGAAGGGGGGAAAGAGCTGAGCTCCCCCAGGGAAGCAGGACTCGGGGGCAGAGGCTCGTGGTCAGACACCCTGTTACTGGAATTCCGCCTGCTCGGAGCTGCCTGGACAGGGTTGTTACAGGATATTATACAGACCATTTGCATGGGCACCTTCAGGTCATTTCGATCACTTTAAGCTACTTATCTGCCCATTTTCCTCCCCATAATATTTGCCTAATTCGATTACTCTGCAGCCTCAGCAAGCTGCAGGGAAATAATCAGGAGATATTACCCAGAGCAAGTCAACTGGATCCACGTTTCCAGCTGCCTCCCTCCCCCACTGGCTCATCCAGGGGCTCTGCCCTTGCTGGGGGGCACTGGGGACACCCCAGTTCCTGTCCCCATTGCTGCCACCCTTGGTGTAAAGAGCAAGGACACTCTGTGGCCTCTCTCCAGTGAGGTGCCAGCCCATGCCCAGGGTGCAGGCACCCAGAGATCCCAATTCCTCAATTTCTGGCCAAACAGGAGGGTTTGGGACCAAAGGCCTGGAGCTGCAGGGAAGGGATGTGGTGCTGCTGCAGAGCTGCTCTCAATTGACCCCTTGGAATGGTTTTTGGGGCAGGCAGGAGGGTTGGATGGACCAAGGGAGAAGAGAAGAGGCTGGAGCACAGAGGGGATGAGTGGTTGGATTTTATCTTCTTTTCCAACCTAAATGATTCCCTGAAGATGCAGAGGGGAGCTGCTGACCTTCTCCAGCCTGAGCCCCTGGACACAACTTGGAACTGAAGGATCCAAATCCACTTCCAGGCTTGTTCCAGCAGCTCCAGGGGGAGCCCTGGCAGGGCAATCAGTGCCAGGGCGCTAATGAGGGGCCCTGAGCTAATTGGCAGGAGCTGCTGCATAAATGAAGGTTCTGTACGCACAGGAGGAGCTGGGAACAGCCTGGATTGGGAGCTGGGCACAGCCAATTTGTGCCTGCAGGAGTCTTGGGAAGCTCAATTAAGCCAGCTTTGGCTTTTCCAATCAGTCCCATCCCTGTCTTACCTGGGACTGGGGAGAGGGTTTGGACAGTGGGGCCGTGTCTGGGCACTGGCTCCAATGGAAATTCCGTCCTGGAAGCCACCAGGAGCAAGGGATCCATTTTTCCTATTAGTATTTTGTTATTTTTTGGCTTCTAAATAAAAAGCCACATGTTTCCCTTCGCTGAGAAGGAAGGGGGCTCCTGGAAGTGACAGGCTTTATTTTTCTGAGGATCCTTGAAACATCATTCCTGAGGGAGACTCACTTTGAGCTGGGAGGATCTACTGCTCTGAGAGGGTTTTGATTATTTGGAGTATTATCATTGTTCTTTGCACCCTCTTATCCTCCTCCATGTTCCTTGGAGGAACTGAGGAGCAAGTGACAGGGAAATGTGGTTTGTAGGCACCAGGTGCCTCCATGCCCAGGAGCTCTGGGATGTGGAGGGTTTGCTCTGCGGAAGGGGAAGGATTTTTCCAGGGTTTCTCCAAACAGGATCCCCTGCCCAGTGCCTCCGATGGAGATGGGAATGGTGAAGAGGTGGGGAAGGGGCTAGAAATGGAGGTGGGGATGGGGATGGGGTTAGGATGGAGATGGGGTGAAGACTGGGATGGGATGGAGATGGGATGGAGATGGAGACGGAGATGCAGGTGTGGTTGGGTGCCTCGGGCTCTTCTCCAGGCTGGACCATCTCTATGCCTAGCCAAGCTCCCCCTTGCTATGCTGGGCTTCCCCATGGATTATTTTCCCTGTTACCTCCTTTTGCACTGATGGGATCAGCTTCATTACCTCCTGTTTGTTCCTCCGGGATCTGGAGAGCCATAACCCAACCTGTGCTGGCTCCAGCAGTATCCAGCACTGTTTTAATGAAAGAGGGAGTTGTGTGGGGCTGGCAGAGCTGCTGTGCCCCCCCCCCCCAGCTCCCACTGGGAACAGAGGTCTTCACTTTCATCCTAAAAATATCCATAATTAAGCTCAGCTTCCAATGCCAAGGAAAATGAAAGCAGTAAATCCCAGGCAGCTGGACAGCACCGACCCCCAGCCCTGCTGCACCTCCCAGGGCACAGACACCCCCTTGGCCGTGTCCCTGGGGGCTCCTCATCTCCAGAGAGCTGCCTGCAGGCACCTGGAAGGCATTCCCGTGTGGAACACGGTGCTCCCAAGGAGAGAAAAAGTGGCTGCGAGTGCCTTGGCCAGCGTGAAAAGGCCTGGAGTGACAGGTAGTGATCAGATCCCGGAAAGGATGCTCCTGCCATCCATCTGGGAGCAGAGCACAGCTATAAATACTCCTGCTGACACAGCAGGCAGGGCTGGAGGGGATGAGACAATAAAAATAATCAAGGGATTTGGGGATACTGCCAAGGACCCAGAGGGCAAGTCATGCCAGCAGAGCAGGGAATGGCTGTGGCACCTCCTGCGAGGTTCCCCTGGGGTCTGTCCCCTCTGAGGGCTCCAGTGTCTCACACGGGAGTGGCACCTTCTGCCTCAGCCTTTCCCGTGACAGGGATGGGGATCTCAGCTCCCGTCTATCCCCGTTTTACAAACGTGGGGGGTTTCTCTGCTCTTCCCAGCCCGACAGCCGAGGGTGAGGCTGTGTTTGCCAGGCTGCCGGGGAGGTGGGAGGCTGCCAGACACCGGGGTGGGAAGAAGAATCCATAGAAATCCTAGGAAGGCTTGGATTGGAAGGGACTTTAAAGCTCATCTCATCCCACCCCTTGCTCTGGGCAGGGACACCTCCCACTATCCCAGGTGGCTCCAACCTGGCCTTGGACACTTCCAGGGGTGGGGCAGCCACAGCTTCTCTGGGCACCCTGTGCCAGGGCCTCCCCACCCTCACAGGCAGGAATCCCTTCCCAATATCTAATTCCCACTTTGCATGGGATGGGGAGCCTTGTCTGGTATCCAGGGAGTGCTCTCCAAAGGATGCAGAAACATCTGACACAAGCCTGCAGCAAAGCCAGTCCTCTCCCACCCAACCCCAGTCCCCCCTGACCCTGAATCCCACCACAGACCACAATCTCTTTTCCTTCCTTGCCATTCCTTTTATCCCCATCTCTGCTTCTTTCCCAAGATTTACATTATCCAAACATTTCATAAAGCCACCCAATCCCTATTTGAAGCTTCCAGCTGGATCTTGCAGGGGTTCATCTGGGGAGGAGGGAGGAGCAGGCAAAGGGTGTGTTTGGGGACAAAGACTGAAGAACACCCTAAGGATGGGAGGACCCTTATCCTGGAGACCCTCTGGAGCATCTCTGCTGCTGGCAGTGCTGATATGTAGGAATTTAATGCTGTTCCCTGATGTGGATCCCAGTTCTGCTAATCCAGTTGAGCCATGGAGGCCCAGGAAGCATCAGCCAAGGACGCCACATCCACGCCATCCCGGTACAGACTGTAGCAATTATTCATTTAACATGCAGGGAGTGCATGGAAATCTCATTCCCTGGGATTAGGGAGTGCAGGGGCAGGAGGGGCTGCCCGGCCCAGGCTCCTGAGCTTTTAGTGAAACTCGATTTGCTCCATTGCCTGACGGGGGCTGAGTACGTGACACTGGAACAGACCTCATTACCCGGCCTTTCCCACGTCATTCCAGAGCAGCTGCAGAGCCCCTTTTCTCCTGCTGCTTTTGCATCCCTGTGCCCTCCATCTAATGGGAACAAGTCCCTTTTCCCCTTTGCCTCCATCCCTGCTCCCTCCATCTGATGGGAACAAGCTGATTGCACACGGAAGGGTCTCTCAGTCCATCTCAGCAGGGTCCTGTGCTAAAATCTGGGGTGCGCCCATGCTGATGGGCCCAGCAAATCCACCCAGTGGAGCTTTGGGTCTGGGAGCTGTGCTCGGGCACTGAAGGAGAGAATGGAGTGGAAAAAAATATGTTCCTTTGCAAAAAAAAAAAAAAAAAAAAGGAAAAAAAAATATTCCCAAGTACCTCCCTTTCAGCTCAGCTTCTCGCTCAGGTGCCGAGGGGTTTGATGGAAATGTCAGCTGTGATTTGGGAGTGGAGGCTGACGAGTGTGTGAGCAGCAGAGCTGACAGCTCAGCTCCGTGTGTGTCCCGGCCGGAATGGGCTGGGCAGGGCTCATCCCTCCCGGTGCCATCAGCCCAATAGCTCTGCCATGGGAGGGTCACTGTGCACTCCCAAAAACTGTTCCCTGGACAGACAGCCCAGCATCACTGGCACCGTCCCAGTTTGGTCCCGGAATCCTGGGATACCTCGGGATCGGTGGGACTTGCCCTTGCCCGCAGCCTCCTCGAAGCAGCGGCTGAAATTTAGGGATAACTTGGCTCCGGTTTAGGAGTCCCTGGCAGAGCAGAATTGCTGCCCGTGCTCTCGGCACCCCCTGCACGGCAGCTCCCGGCATCGATCGGTGCCGGAATGGGCCCCGCGCCAGAGAATTCCATTAGCGGGGAAAGAAAGCCACGTCCGCCCCGAACTGCCGCTTTGTGTCCGGCAGGACAGGGCTGGGATGGGATCGATAGGGCTGACGGGCTGCCACAAGGTGCTCTCCTTATCCAGAGGCACCGAACGAGGTGAGGACGAGGCAGAGGAGCTGCTGAGCTCCATTCTGGGACCCGGGACCTGCCCTGTGTTTTATCCAGAGGGCTCAGAGAGGGGTTTGGAATCAGCCGAGCCCCTTTTCATTGCGGTTCTCCCACTGCCCCCGAGCAGGAGGAGCAGAGGGGGAAGGGGCATCTTTGCCCAGCAGAGGTTAAAGAGGCAAAGTCAGTTCAGAAAACAGCAGCGAGGGCAAAAATAGCCTCTGCTTTGCGTGTGGCTGTCGGGGTCCATCAGTGTCGGGGTGTGCCAAGGACTCCCATCGCCCCTGGCTCCGAGCTGGCTGCTCTCAGCAGTCCTGCAAACGTGACCCCCCCGAGACACCCTCGGGGACCCCCGACGGCACCGGCGGATTCAGCCCCCGAGAGGAAAACCCTGGTCAGTGTGAAGGAGGATGAGGATGCTGGGCTTCCCCGGCTGCTGCAAACATCCAGGGGAGGGCTGGGCAGGGAGGAGGGTGCAGCCTGTCCCCGTGGGTGTCCTGTGATGCTCACACGGCTTTGCATGAGCAAATGTGCCCACAGGGAACCCGCCGTGCTCTCCCCACAGCCAGGGCTTGGGTGAACCTTGAATGATAAAACAATGATATGAAAAATAAATATAATATGAAGAATAAATATAATATTAGAAATAAATATAATATTAAAATGCAATAATATTAAAAATAAAATATATTAAAATAATTTAAAATAATATAAAATAGATTTACATCTGCAAGGAGAGGAGACTAACTCAAGACCAGGTTGGATGCGGCTTGGAGGAACCTGGGATAGTGGAAGGTGTCCCTGCCCATGGCAGGGGGGAGAACAGTCTGAGAGTTAAGGTCCCTTCCCACCCAAACCTTTCCAGGATTCTGGGATCCTATAAGGGGCAAAATTCCTGGGTCTTGGAGCTAAAAGGAACCAGGCTGATGGATCACACTGGTGGCACCAGGGGAATTATGTGAGCACCCAGACGTGACCTAGTGCCTGTCACAGCACAGCTGAGTTATGGTGCACTCCAGCACAGGGCTTGGATCCCATTCCTCATGGTCCCTGTGGAAAACCTCCAGTGAGAGCTCCAGGAGCTGCAGACCAAGGTCTGGGGGTCAGGGGCTATGCTGGGCGGGGCTCCCTTTGCTACACATCCTGAGAAGGCAAAACCCTGACCTGGGAACTCACAGCCCCGAACTGGGCTCTGCAAAAGGAGCTGCAGCTCGAGGAGATGATGTGATGGTCCTGCTCTGCCCCTGGGATGCAGAACCCCCTGGGAAAAGCTGAGGTCCTGCCTTCCAGCCATGCCCGGGACCCTAAAAACTCCCAGAGGTGCTAAAGTACTCATTTGGGACCCAGATTGCAGCTTTCGGAGAGCAAAGTCAAGGTACTAGAGGAAGGGAAACAGCATCCAGGAAGGGATGTGTCCTCATTCCCTTGGCCAGGCATCCCTGTGCCAGGGACTTGGGAGGTGCTCAGGCTCTTCTCATTGCTGTCAGGAGGAGAAGAAGACAGAGAGTACGGGGAGAGCTCCGAGGCTGGTCCTGTCCCCCTTGGATTACACTGTTAATGCCTAATCCATCACGTTAACAACCTTGACTCCCATTAATGTGATAACGCTTTGCAGAATTAAAGCCCCGAGTCAGGAGGGGAAGCAAATCCAACTCATATTAATGGGACTTAAAGGGAAGGAGGGGAGAAATCCCCCAGTCACATCTATCAATTCCGGGGCAGGAACAAAGCCCAGCTGGAAGGGAACTGGCCCAGCCCTGAGGAGGGGTCTCCATCCCCAAAGGAATGCTGGAATAATCAGGAGTGGGATCCTCTGGAAGTGGAAGATAATTTGGGGTAAGGAGCAGCAACCAGTCTCTGCCATCCACCATCCCTCACCCTGAAGGTGCCCATCCCTGCTGGAGGCACTGGGAGAACTGGGAGCTGGTGCCAGCCCAGCTCTGTGTCCCTGTAATTATCTTTGGTGCTTAATGTTGTCATCCCACAAAGGGTGGGAATAAAGTTGTAGGGTTTGTTGTATTTTTGTGGTTTCCCCCCC